>JAJJMA010206201.1:0-10971 GCA_023529015.1 Papaver nudicaule | reverse complement strand
ATTTGATTCATGTTCATTAGTTGAAATTGATCCCTCAACCATCCTCATCTCATATTTTGCATAAACACCAACCTTGCATTATATTCATCGGGAAATTAGATTCACAACTTAGCTCTCTCCCTCAGGAACGAACCTGCTTATCCATACTATTATTTAGTTTAGAGAAGTAAGGAATATATTTTTGTGTGAGTTCGGCACTCATCAGTTAAGAGAGCAGCGGGAAGCGGAGCTTATGTGTTGATTGATGAACATGGCGTAGAACTCGCACATCCTTGGAATGCCAAGTTCATTAAGAAGTATTATCCTTGAAAGAAACAATGTAAAATCCGAAGTCTTGGGCGGGCATAATACCCAAGAAGTCTTATTAGCTTATGTAAAACAACAGCGAATAAGATCCGGGGACGTAGGTTTGCAGTCATGCGCCGAACCCCGTTAACAAGTCACAATGTCATTTACATTTTTCACTGGGTATTCTAACCACAGTGACATCTAAAGCCTAAAGGCTCCAAGAGCATAATATGCTGAGGCAAAAATGCCAAATAATTACAAGGCAATAAAAGCCGCATAAAAACCCTGATCAGGTACTAAGGCCAAGCGCCATCTTTAAAGGCATAATGCCCAAACTAATAAAATTAGCTAGAGTCAAAGACTCTTGCTCAGAAGACATGAAAGCTAGCTTGCTTCATTGAGTGAACAACCTCCTTGTAAATGGTAAGTTCGACCCAGGAATTAGTTGTAAGGCCAGTCGTGTTACTTGTTGGTCTGTAAGTGTTTGGCAACTAAGACCCTTTGCTGTAGCATCACATCGGCGGTAAGCGTTGTGCTAATTAGCCTACACCGTAGCATCACCTCTGGCGGACGCTATAGTGCAATAAGCCTACTGGGCGACCCAAACAACTTATATTCGATCGCCGACGGGCACAAGTAATGGATACGGCTGGGGTGCTAACCTAGGCTCTGCATGAAATTAGTACAAGCACAGGACTTCACTCAATGGCAAGTTAAGTCTTTGAAGACAAACGAGTAATGAACACGCCAAATTGATAAAGGAAAATCACACAGATGTCGAAAAGCACAAAAACTATATCTTTAGGATAATATTTAAAGGATGGAAATATTGTTCATCACAAAAAAAAACAACAACAAAGAAATAACAGAAATATAAAAAGAGGGTGCAAATTGTAAAGATGGTTCGCCGATTCTCTTCTACTTCAGCATCGTGGATCTGCAAAAGGGCTGGATGCTTCTTCATCTTGAGCTACAGGAGTGGAAATATCTTGATATTCATCTCCGCCGAGGTTTCTCCCCTCTTCGTTGACTTCCTTAATCTCTTCAGGCTGGCCATTTTCCTGGTTTTCTTCCTTATCTTCTTCTTCTTCTTCTTCTTCTTCTTCTTCTTCTTATTCTTCCTCGCCGTGAGCTTCTTCATCTACATTTTCTTCTCCTTCAGTGTCTTCTTCACCGCTAGACCCAGATCCTTCGCCATCTTGATCACAGTCTACAACCTCCTTTACGGTGGAAGATTCAGGAGCAAGGACATACTCGGCGGGTATGTCAAGATTCAACTTGGGGTATTCCTTGTTTACATACTCTTGAACGGCGATGAAGTCCATTAGAAGAAGTTGTTCCTTATGCTTAACATCTTTGGCCTGGAGATCTTTTTGGGCTTGACTCAAATCAGCCTGGAGTCCATTTTGGATTTCTCCCAAATACTTCACCTTATTCTCAAGACCAGCAATACTAGCTTGGCACTTCTGGTGATCTTGAAGTTGAAGATTCAGCTCAGCGATCTGGTTGAGGCATTGGCGATGTTCTTCCAAAGCCTGGTTCAACCTTTCCTCACAGCCGTTGTGATAAGTAAGCTTCCCGGCCAGATCAGAAATGGTATAGGTGCAGAGTTTGTGATCCTCAACAACTTTGTTTCGCTTCTCCAGTTCGCCCTCCAGCTGCTTGACTCGCTCTGAGAAAAGCAAGGTAAAATGGTTAAAAACTGAGGCGAGATAAAGATACGGCGACAAAGTATCCTAGGAATCTACCTTCCAATTCGCTCACGTGCCTACAAGCGCCGGTTTGGGCTTCTACAAGGAGTTGTAGATGGGACTCAAATTTAGTATTGACGGAAGAACCAGTCACATTGGCCACTTGATGTAGTTGAGATGTTAATTGATCATTGAGCTCCCTAGCTCTATCGCCATGAATCTTTGAAAAATCTTTCCACCTTTGCATCTCCTGTTGGGCGAAGTCCCTATCAGAAATTGCCGTATTTAGGCGAGAGGCAAGTCTATCAGCTCTTGCTATTTCCTCTTGGCGTAAAGAGCTTGCCCTCATGTGATCTACGATGGCGGCTTCCCTTCGTTTGTTATTTAGTTCTGCTAAACGGCGGGCATTATCGCGCTCACTCTCAATCCATTTCACATTGGCTTGAGAAGCTTTGAGAAGATTATCAAGGTTAACATTTAGTTCGCTAACATATTCTAACTCTCGGCGATACCACTTAATAGTCTTAGCCTGGCCAAACAGCAAATTGCACTGCCTAGCATTAGCATCCGCCAAGTTATCTATCTCGGTTTCAACTCGCTTCAGTTGGGTGTCAGAATGCTGCCGGCAACCTTGGAAGGGGCAAGATCTAAGGGTTTTGGCGAAAGACTAGAAGTGCAAATAAAACTCACAACTAACAAGCTAAGGGTGAGAAGTACCTTGAAGTTCATCGCGTTCATTGGAGTCCTTGATGCTAGCATTAAACCACTTTGTTGCATCTGCCTCCTTCTCTTCTACCCGGCGTTTAAGTTCGTCATTTTCGCGAGACAAAAAGTTTACGCTATCATCTTGCGCTTCAAAAGTGTCGATAAGACTTAAGCAGTGTTGAAATCCCTGAAGCAGGAAGAAAAAGGAGGCTCAGTATAATAAAGTAGATGTGCATGAAGAGAGAAGCCACAGGGAGAATAATTATCGCGGCGTCCATAAAGAAATGCTCCTGGGGAGTCAAGTCACGAGCTACAGAAGATAAATCTTTTGAATGGGCAAGGCCAGTTGTAGAATACTTCAGCATAGCTTCGTAGTAAAGAGAATTCAGACTATTCTTCTTCTTCCAATGAAAGTAATCTGGAGAAAGAATCAGCGAGTTTATTCACCACATCGCCAGTATCACCCCTTCTTGGGAATCTGGGAGGTCTGCCGCTGGGAGGCATCTTGTGCAAATCCGTGAGGGCGGCGAAAGAAGAGCTAGAAGCGCCAATTCCACCAGTAGGACTGGTAGGAGCGGTCCTGGCAGGGCGGGAGTTTTTAGGATTCACATCACTCTCGCTGGGATTAGCGGTATAAGTCACATGTTCCCGCTCAAGTGGAGTTTTCATCGGTTCTTTCACAGGCTCTGCATCAGTCATCACAATATCGCCGTCTTTCTCCTCTGAGATAGTTTTCAAATTACCAGAGGAAGGATTCTTTCCTTTCAATTGAGTAGCAAATTTCTTGGAAGAAGAAGATCTTGTTGAAGTTGTAGTTGAGCGCCGGGAATGACTGGAAGCTGGCTAAGGCAGTATTGTGGCGGACTGCTGAGGCAGAGTATCGCCAGCTTTAGCGGAAGACTCACTTTGAGAATCTTCGGCGGGAGTATCAGATTTGAGCTTTTTCAGTATTTGGCGGAGCGCTTCCGCAGGAGACAAGACAGGAGTACTCTGCGAATAAGTTGACACACCCATCAGATCTCGAAACAAGCAGAGGCAAATATAGATATATATTTCAAAAATATATGCAGATATATTTTTAAAATAAGGAAAACTTAGTATGCTTGTTTTTAGACCTTCAGCTGTGTCTTTCTTAAGCTCATTTAGAAGGCATATATAGATATATATTCAGCGAAAGACAAATCGTTCGTTACCTGAGCAGAGGATTTCCTCTTGGTAGATTTCTTGGTATCATCGGGCAATAGCAGCCAATTACCCTGGGAGTCCACTTGTATGTCTCCATCAGCACCGCGATAGAGTTTCTCTTATGTCCAATCCAAGTGGGTAAAATCATGTTCTTTGAAGCGCTTGTGTTCATCAGAGAAGTCTAGCCGCTTGATCGTCTTATCTTTGTCACACCACCCTAGCAGCCAAGGACCTTCCAGCGAGCAAGGTATGTTGGTCCAGCCAGTCTCAGAACTCTTTCTCGCTGTGGTAGTACCAGTAACTTCCTTGGCATCTACAACACCAAGCATGACCTTCGCCAGTTTCTTCTTGGTAACAAAGCGGTAAGCCCAGGGCTCACCCCTTATCGTGGAAGGAAGAACGTCATACTGTTTCAGAAAATTCTCAACGGTGTATTCTTCTGGAGGAAACAGACCCTCTTCAAACAAATTTGGATAGTTAGTCTTATTGCTACGACGGAGCTTCCATTCCACCAAAATGCGAATTGCATTCGCCGTAAGCTGAAAGGGACTCTTCTTTATCGCCAAAAACAAGTCACACATGAATGTATCGGTGGGGTCGTACAAGGGAAACATATCCGCCTTCCCAGCCTTAAGTGTGCCATAGGCAGTCACCGCTGATTCAGCATGTTGATCTGGCGTACGAAGGTCTTCTAGAGTAGTAGGAGTTGAAGCTTTTGTTACCTTTTTAAGGGGTTTCAGCGTTAATGGAGCAATGAACACTTTATCAAAAGCACAATATTCAGGGCACTTCCTCCAGGAGGGACGAGAAGAAGGTTTAGTAACGGCGGGAGAAGACAGAGATTCTATTTCATTGATCGGCGAACTAGATACTTGAGCGGCAGGATTTGCAGAGCTAGAAGAAGTCTGGGCGGTGGAAGCCATGAGCACAGAGAAGACACCGGAAACAAGATGCAGGTGAAATAGCGGTTTACCGGAAAAATCAAAACAGCCGGAAAACAAGAACAAATCAAGCTAATGGTGATTGAAAAGATTAAAACAAGAAGCTAATGCTGAGGAAAATGGAAGAAGGTGGAAGTAAAAGGATGATGAAGTGAAGGTGAGAAGTTTAAGTATATAAAGAAGAGGGATACTGGAAAAACAATGGCAGCAGCAGGAGCTTAGGGTTTTAGGAAAAACAGACTCTGAGAGGAAATTCGTGATAGAGAAGAAGAAGGTAAAGGAGGAAGCTAGAAAAATCAGGTATTTATAGGAGAAGGAAAACCCAACCGGCGATAACGGTTGCAAACCGTGATAAAGTAGTGGAAGTTGTGGGCGCAGACGGTTACAAGTCATAAAGTGGGAGTGATGCATGAAGGACACGTGGCGTAACGGATGCTTAGGGGCGAACGTGTGGCGTAACGGATGTTTAGTGGAGAACGTGGGTGCGGCATTTTCGGCGAGTAAGAGAAATTTCATCCCCGGCGACTAAAGATCTTGGAAATGAAAGAGGCAAAATGTAAGGGTAGAAAATGCCTTTACATGATAATAGCATCCTAGGGGCGAAGGTTTACCAAAAAGATCACGTGCGAGAAGTATGGGATCATTGGTAAAGCTTTGGGCGAGACATCCCAAGATAAGGAGTATCGGCGGTGCATACAGAAAGGGTTGGCGAGGAAAGCAGTACCAGCGGAATGAAGATGTCACAGCGAGGGAAGGTGAGAAGTGGTTGAGCATTCATTACTCGTCAGAATGGATAGATTGTCAGAGTTGACTCGTTGACTCAGTGGAAACCTCGTTAGCTATCCTTATCCTTTAGAAGACTTGCCCGCCAAGACTGGATAGGAGAAATATTGCATCGGCGATATACTGTGTCGGCGAGCGATGACAAGTTAGCGTCAGAGTACGAATTGTCTGTATTAGTTGTATAACACTTTGTAATCCTCTATAAATAGCGAGAGAAACCTCTGAGAGGGGGGTTGGACACATTTCGGATTGGTCTAGAGAGGGGAAAAGTATCATACTTGCTCTCTTTAGCTCAAGGCTGAGATTAAGGTTCTTATTGAGAGATATACATAGAAGATTGGCTAGGTAAGAGAGAGTTGTAATCATGCTTATATTAGTGATAACCCTTGGATGTATTCCTCACTTATGAGGGCGAACCAAGTAAACCATCTTGTCAAGTATCTCTAACCCTTATCTCTTTAATATTTCTCATATTACTTGCTAGATGCATGTTAGGAATGATTGTGAGTAAGTTTGTGTATGGTATTTGGGTGTACTGTCTAAGATCTAACCAATGGGATTTTAGACAGTTACAATAAACTCTCATTCCATTGCGGAACGAGCAATACAAGTTTGTTTGAAAGATTTCCAAGATACAAACACACCTGTTAGAGTGAATACATATCCACTCGTAGACTTAGACTCCTCTGTGCTTGTTTTAAACCATACAAATATTTAATCAGTTTATACACTTTATTTCATAATCTTTCACTACATAGCCCTCAGGTTGATCTATGTATATTTATTCATCTAATTCAAAATGATGCCTTTATATCCATTTAATGTATCTCTAAGTTATAAACAAGAGTTATGGCAATTAACATCTTAATCGAGGTAATTTAGTCATTGGTGAGTAAGTATCAAATAAATCTACACCTTCTTTCTGTTTATAGTCTTTAGATACCAACCTAGCCTTATACTTGCCTACAGTTCCATCTATCTTTCATTTTCTCTTGAAGATCTTTTTTACAACATTGGTTTTACACCCTGAGGTAAATCTACAATCTCCCAAGTTTCGTTCTATCGGGTGGAATCCATTTCACTAATTGAAGATTCTTTTCATAATGGAGCTTTAGAACTAGACATGGCTTATGTATAAGTATGGGGATCCGATTCAGCTAGGTACGTGAAACCAGAATAGGTTTTCTCAATTTCTAACTCTTATAACCTCTTGTGTGTTCAAATTACGATTCACCTTCCCTAAAGGTAATGACTGACTAGTTAACGACACATCTAGGGATCCTCTAAATATCTCTTTCGAGAGTCAGGTTTCATGATAAAAACATTTTCAAAGAACTCAACATCCCTAGACTCTATAATAATATTCAAACCAATGTCAAAAATCTCAAAACTCACAACCATAAAACTATAAGCACTAGTACGGTCTGGATACCCTATGCAAACACAATCAATAGTTTTGGGTCATATCTAATTAGTTCTCCTATGAGGAGAGATGACCACCCCACCCCCACCCCACACACACTCACTTGTAAGTAAGTATAATATGGTTGTATACCTTTCTATAACGCTCATATGTAGTTTTATATGATCCTTTAAAGGGTACTCTATTCAGGATATAGCAAGGTTAGAGGGTGCTCCCCCTCCCCCCAAACAATAAGTTATCATCTCTTTAAGGGTATGGTTCTTACGTTTTGCTACACCATTGGATTTTGGTGAGTAAGGAGTCGTTGACTCATGTATTACACCATGTTCTAAGTAAAATTCTCTTACAAGAATTTCATACTCGCCACCCCTATCAGGCTTCATGTTTTAACGAGAACACCCGATTGGCTTTCAATATCACGTTTGTACATCTTAAAGGCTCCTGAAAAGGAGGGATACCGAAATATACCACCAACTTTTGAATTCGTGAACCTAGTTGATTAAGTTATTTGAATGATCTCACAAATCAATATTCAAGCAACAACCTGAGTACAATTCTTTATTCAATAACCGAATCCTAACAAGAATAAGTTCTCGTAGATCTCAATAGAGATGGATTCACTCAAGGGTTAGAATCAACAAACTTGCAATACTTTAATTATATAGATCAGAGACAATATAATGCGGAAGGTAAAAGTAATGCAAACGCCATAAGTTTTGTTAACCAGGAAACCGTAACCAGCAAAAACACCCGGGACCTAATCCAGATTTGAACACACACAGTATTAAGCGAATACATACGTTATCATACTATGACTATCAGACTTCATACTGGAATATATCGAGACTGAATCAACCCTCCAAGCAACTCAGTTACCGTTGTTCTCCCACGTCTCTTGACTCTCTCAGAAGCCTATGCACTTTATTTCCCTAGCTGACGTCCTTTACAGGCATATGAGTTTCTCCATAATCCGTCGTGAAGACTAGCGCTACCTTGCCTCTAACATGACGCCTGGTTGTAATCGATTTGTCTTTCAACAAATAATATGATAGGTAATTTCCGTTAGACTTAAAGTCAAGGTTAATGGATATTTATTTACTAATTAGGGCATATTGATCTAGCCTAATCAGTTTTACCTCGTAACGCGTGGCGAACTTGATATTAAACCTAGTTCGTGAACTGCGCTATGGAGCTTCTATGACTTATAACACCGAGTGCAACCGTACAAAGCTTCTATCAAATCTTGGGTCGTTATTGATAGAATTGACCGCAACAAAAAAATCGACCTAAGATACAATATCAAGAATATTAATTCTGACATGTGCTTCACGATCCCCAAGTGAAGTCTTTCAAATAGTCGTAGTCCAAGAAAAAGGACCTCGAGATGACGACCAACCTTTATGCAAGGATACACAGATGTGTAGAGGATTGATTTGTATCTTGCAGAAGGTCATCTATTTATATTGATTGCCAAGGGAGGCTTTGCTTTAAATTTAAGCAACCTTAAGTAAGGCTCAAGCAAGTTTCCGAACTTAGAAAAGTCCATAGGCTTGTAATGAGGTTCAACTCAATCTTCTTCTAACCCGTTGGTAAAAACCTAAAGGCCGTGAGAAGATCGGCCTTGATCAAATCATAGGATGGCAATGGCTTAACAAGTAAACCAGGTTATAGGGTCCATGTAAGTATACACGAACATAAAAGACTATTGTGGACAAGAGCTCCATGGGCCTTATTGTGAACGAGTTCGAGAATCCATTCACAAAAGGTAAAAACCTCAAGATATAAGTTTTTATCCATGGCTTATATGAACGCGTCCATGTGCAGTTTTTCTGAGTTCAGGAGTTTCTGAACTCTTGTATGAACGCGTTCATGAAAAACCGATGAGTTCGGGAATTAGCCTTCCAGCATATGAACGCGTTCATGAACGCGCACGCTGTTTAGGTGTAATTCAAGAACTAGCTTCATTCCCATATTGTTCTTATACATTGGTCACTAGGTAAACTTATGTGCCAAGATAACTAGTCTTTGATCCTTTGAGATGACTATAAACAATATCATAAACTATTTTATTGATAAAATGGTAAATACAAAATCAAAAGGAAAACCTTTCTAATCTTTCGATGAGGACGATTAATTTATCAATTGTGTAAGCTCCGGTCTTCATCTTCAATGGTCTTCATCTCGAATACCTAACCTATACTATTCCAAAATGATATTGTAGACTTAATCAAGGATTGAGTTTTCGTCAACTAAACTTGACAACTGACTTGAGATAGCAACGCCAGTGGGTTCAACCGAGCTATGCCCTAACAATTTCCCCCTTTGTCAATTTTAGTGATTCAAAAAGTGAAATCTTTTAGCCCTAACCATAATGTAATATTGATCTCTTATAATTTTTAACGTTTTCAGATATGATCGTGTGTTTCTGCAAGTGAATATTATAAGGGTAGATAACAACTCAAAGGTCACCACACATCTTGGTTTTAGAAGGACATAGTCCAACAAAAGTTGTTATGCAATTGAGTAGTATACAAAACTTGTAAGCACATTGCACCGATGCTTAAAGATACTACACAATATGATATGTTTTTTCCCTTAATCAATACACTAACTTTCACTTTAGACATGACATGCACATGAATTTTACTCCTCCTATATAACAAGCCGAAAAGATTTCTCTTTTGTATGACATATAACGTAGTATTTAAATGAGGATTTCTCCCCCTGAAACTACTAAGATTTCTCCCCTTTTTTGTCATAAAAATTAGACAAAAGACAAAGAAAATAGGTATCCTCGTAAAATAGCATAAACCAATGTAGACAAAGGTAAACATACCTGATTCGAGAGATTAAAGGCGCAATTCTCTCGAAAATTCCACAGTCGCATACCCCAAAAAGATATTACCATGAAGCACAAGTTCAAAAGAAATCTCCCCCATTATGCGTTATTCCTTAAAGAACAACGCAACGACCTTCCCAAGTAAGGTTTTTCGATAGAAACTTGGGTTCTAGTACAATTTTACAAGTAAAATTGCGTTTATGTTTTTCTTCCCTAGCCAGTTACGAACGTAGGAATTCAAGGATTAATCATCCAAATTCTCATAGAGTTATGGAAAACTATCACCTTTAGAGAAAACATAGGGTTTTCCTTCTTAGCACGTTACGACTAAGAATCAAAAGTACAACGTTTTATCCAGCGGAGTCCAAAATTGTTGCTTACGAGGGACCTCCTTATCAATATCGTCTCCTCTTAGCCTAGTTAGCAATTCAGAGAACGGCAAAAATGCGGGGCGGTAAACGTGCGCCCATTAATCGGTTAGATTAAAAGTCAATTCTATCAAATATGCGGTCAACTATGCGGGATTCGGTCAATATTCGGGAATTTAATGCGTTTTAGGTATCAAAATGCGGCATGGAAAATTCGGCACGTGTATAACGAAACATGGCAAATATATAGAACAAATTTACCCAAATATATGTATCATGTGGACATGGCAAAGTTACAAGGTAAAAAATAATTTTAAGGGTAAAAATGTAATGAATTTTCATGTTCATCTTCTAATTTCGTCACTTTTGCCGATAATTTATCATTACATATTTAAATAATAAGTTATCTTTGCAGTTAAAAGGACAAAATCAGATAGATGGCCCCACTTTTACAAAGTTTGTTGAAGGTAATTGATTAGGTCAAAGTCAATTAAAGTAATAAAGTAAAAAAAAGTAAGTAATGCGAATTAATCGGCGAATTTTGCAACAAATGCGTATAAAGCGCGTCTAATGCGTTTTCTCTAAATAAAACGCGTTTTCAGTTCGGGGTTACAATGGAACGCCGTTTTATGCGGGAAAGCGGCAGTTCACGACTATTCGTGAATTATTCGGCAGAAATGCGCGAATTTACTAACTAGGCCTTTTAGCCATAAGAGTCAGAAGCATGCATTTTGATAATTCTTCGCAA
>JAJJMA010206192.1:0-16033 GCA_023529015.1 Papaver nudicaule | reverse complement strand
TCCTTGTATCGAAGATGCGAGGAGAGGAAATTTCTCTTTTGGCCACCTCCTTCTTATCAAGTATCCCCTCTACTTGCCAGGTGCGAGTTTTTCGACACGTTCTTCCTAAGCTCGAGGATTTCGCGGCTTTTTACCTTCTGACTGGTAGTGCCGGTTTCTCTTTCACTATTTAAGTTTCGGTTCTCCCTCTAAAAATTCCTTAGTCCTTTCGTATTCACCTTTCTTGGCGCCGGCGTTTTCTTTCCGTGAAGCCTCTTCGATTTGCAACTTTGTATCAGGTGTTTTATCCGTCCTTTTCTCCATGACCCATTGTTTTAATCCTCTTTTTCTTTCGTAAAGTTGATTTCTTTGAACATTCCCCTGCTTCCTTTTCTCTGTTTCGAGTTGCCTCTGCAACTTCCGCCTGTCGGCGGTATCACCCTTTCTTTTCTGCATCTTCCTTTTCTATGTCATCTTCTTCTAAGGTTGAAACCCTTTCTTTAAGGATGGATGGTATGGATTTTGATGGAAAGGGTTTTCAGATTGAGACCGTTAATTCTCCCAGATTGACTCCAGAACTGGTCGAGGAGTATCAATGCAGCGAGGACAGACTTTTGGTGACATTTCATCAAATGTCTGCAGGGTTACTTCTTCCTCTTTACAAGTCTTCGAATCCTTTGTTTCTTCAAATCCTTTGTTCTCTTCCTAAGCCTCGAGGAGTGATGCAGCTCACCTGCAGCTCTATTTATCTTATCAATCAGTGGGTTCTTTGTTCTGAAAATAATTCCCCTGCCGGATCCACAACGAAGTTCTACTTTACTGCCAAGAATTTCTTTAAACACTACGAGCCCTTTTTAACCCTAGACAACGAATTAGCTCCTTGGGGGGTTAGCTTCCGGACTGTGGAAGGCATCGAAAATATCATCCCCGAATCCTTGAATTATTCAATGGACGAAGATTGGTACTCGGAACCTATACTCTTAAAGGTCCCGTACTCCGAGGTTGGAAGGACTCTGGCCGATTCTTTGCTCGGACCGAGTTCGATGCAGGGCATGAGTTTCAGACTCATCGCTTGTTCTCCATTCACTTTTCTGACGAGGATAAAGGGTTATCTCGCTCATTTTTGGGTAAAGGCAAGGGTGTTTTCGTGGAGCCCTCGGGTGGCTTAAAGCGTCCTCGGGCAGATGAGGAGACTATGCAGCAGGTAACAAATACTTTCTTTCGTTCTTTTCTGAAGTATTCATACTTTCCTCTGTTTGTTTCCTGAGAAAGACGGATCCTTATCTGCAGGGACAGCCTTTAGGTGCCCTAAACCTTAGTCAAGGTCTGATGAACTTTGACTATGGGGGAAATTCGGAAGTTTTGCGGCCGTTGAAAAAATCTGTTTTTCAAACGATTCTTAGAGGAGTTCAGTCTGGACGTCGTCGAGCTGCTACGAGACCTCCGAAGGAATCTACGAATGCTAGTAAGGAATATCAGCACCGAAGGCGACTGGAATGATTATGAAAGAGTTGGGTGTCGCGAGTCCTCCTGTTTCTTTGCCTATTACCACCGTTGGTGCCTCTGCCTCAGCTATAGCAGGTCCTACCGATGCCGCTACTAATGCTGCTTCGGACTTTGTTCTTACGGGTTCTTCTTCGTCGGGGGCTACCCCCGGTGCCTCTGCCTCAGCGATAGTAATTTCCTCCAATGTTGCTGCCGAGCCTCTTGCTCGTTCATCAGAGAGAGTTGTCACTCCGGTAGACCTTCTTGTTCCCCGAGCGGATGGTTCGTTTGCTGAGATGGATTCTTCCAGAGAAGTTGTTGTCAGTTTCCCAGAAAGTTCCAGGTTTCCGCCTGCTCCGAGTTACGCTAGTAAATATAGGCAATCATATACTGCGGAGAGGTTTAAAAAAGTCCTGGTTGAAAACTATAACCCCAGTGATTTTACTGTCGAAGTCTCAACTCGCTTTGAAGCCCATGCCTCGAATCCCTTGGAGCATCCTTTAGATCCTGATTTCTGCAGGAAGCTGGGTGATCTCTTTGGAGGCGACTGTCCCAGGGCCAATTATGATCTTCGTCATCCACCCTTGTCCTATGAAGAGAGTTTATCTATTCTTCAAGCGGTGAGTTGTGCCTTTATTGCCCATATGCCGATGCTGCCGAAGCTTTTTGCGAATCTGTTTGTTTCTAATCTCTGCTGCTTTTTGCTAGGGCGATTACCATGCCTCTGGTCTTTTGGCTCATAACTTTGATCAAGCTGGTGAGGCGGAATATCATGAGAGAGAGTTTTACCGGATGCAAGAGGAGCTGGCTCAAGAGAAAGTGCGCAATGCTGCGGCGAAAAAACACTCGATATGTAAGTCTTTTTACGCTTTGATTACTTTTATACATATCTGTTTTTGCAGCGCTGTGCTAAGAACGGATTTGCTGCTTGCTTTTAAAAAGGCGAGCTGGAGGAAAGCGAGAGAAAACTTCAATAGGCCAGATTAACTATTGATCGGCTTCGAGAGGGTCGACAATCGTCTCAGATTGCCTCGGGTAGCAAAGGCTGCCTAAGTGATAATGATAGGCTCTTGGAAGAAAGGGACAAGGCTTTAGAAGATGTGACTTATTATAGGACGAAAAGACAAGAGGACGAAGGTCTTTTTGTTAAAGAGAGAAAGAGAGGGGACCAAGCCGAGCGCCTTCTCGAGGAGGCTAAAAATAAGAATTTAGTTCTGGCCCGAGAGAATCATTTTTTCCAACTGGATGTGGATCGCTTGATACGAGAGCGAGATGAAGCTCGCTTGGAGAGAACGGTTAGTGCTTCTGGTAGGGTTCTGATTGAAAGGCTAGAAGAGAACGTAAAGAATTTGAAAGTTCAGGTTGCTACACTGAAGAATGTAAATAATGATTTGGTTACGAAGCATGGTCTTTTGGAAAGAAGTTGTAGTGATATATGTTTGGAACTTGCTTTGGCTAATAAGTCGAAAGACTATTCTGCTCGTCTTATTGATGAGTACCGAATAGAACTAGCCAAAAGTGGGGCCATTACTTCCGAAGATGTTAGGAAGAATGCCTCTGTGCCTCGGTTCTCTAATCAGCACGAGGTTGCTGAATATGTGATATTTAAAGAGAGTAGGAAGCTAACCCAGCTTTTTCTTGTCTTCTGCTTCTTTCGTATCTTTGAGCGAGGTTTATCGTCCCATTATTCTTATGTTTGTTGTTTTTATATTTCTTAGGCATCGAGGCCAATTTGAGGAAGCGAGTTGCTGATGCCGAGGCGGCGAGAGACGATGCCTCAAATCAGCTGGTGAATGAGTCTGAACGAAAATTGGAGGCCGAAAGCAAGGTTAAGCAGTTGACCCTAGAATTGTCCGAAGAACGTCAGCGTCGCTCTGCTGATGCGGGCAGATTTCCTCGGGAACTTGAGCTCGAACGCGAGCGTCGCTCAGAAGAGGTGGCGGATTGCGCTGGGCGATTATCCAAAGAACGATAATTTCACCTTGAATGTCAGGCGAGTATGAGGAACATGGTGACCGGTTTTGCCCTCGTGCACCATGAGTTAAGACATGGTCAAGCTGTAGAGGAACTTCTTTCCCGATCTGCTCTGACTACTGCTTTTGCCACTAGCATGGCATGCCGAATGCATGGTCGTTCTCTTTTCAGGGCCATTGGCATTGAACCTCCTACTTATGGTCCTATCGGTGTACGTGACTCGAATGCCGTACTCCCTATTGATAAGTATTTACTCCCTCAGGAGGTATATGTAGCCTTAGCTAGGACCGAGCTTCGGAAGAGAGGCTTGCTGGAAAAGTTTTTAAATGGGCCTGGCGATGATGACGATGATGATGATTCCAAAGGTGGCGATTCAGGAAATCTTGGTAATGACACCGAGGACGCTCGTGATGATCCAAGTGGATCCGACCATGGTCTCGAGGAGGATCCTAGAGATGGTGTCGATTGCCCAAAAGATAGCTCTGAGCATGGTGCTGGGGGAAAGACTGTTGGTATGGTGGATAGTACTTCCAGAAGTCATGATGATTCCATTAAGTGGTGTGCTGGCCGAACTTCAGGTACTGCCTTTGATAAGAAGAATCATTATTTATTTCAAGAGCCAGCTTTGGAATATAGTGAAGGGGAAAGTGAGGAAGAAATGGATGAAGAGATTGATTCGCATGATTGTCGAGCCCCAGGTGCTATATTTGATAAAGTGGATCACTATTTATTTCAAGAGCCTTCTCGGGAATATAGTGACGAAGAAAGCGAGGAGGAAGTCGCCAATGTTGTGGAAACCGCTCCTTCGGGGTCTAACCATTCTCAGCTTCGAGCCCAAGATGATAATATCCGAATTGATAAGGGTCTTGTGAGGGAAATGAAAGTTCTTGGTGACGTTTCTCTTTGTGTTTAACGAAGGATTTTTAGCTTAGTAATGTTGCTTTTCCTTTTTGGTTGCGTCAGAGACATTTGTTTATACACGCACTTTTTGTTGTCGCATTCCATGCCCTGCACTGATTACATATATAAAGAATTTATTTGCTTATTTTTCTATTGTTATGCCCCTCCTCAGGGCTGTTTTTTGTTTGGAGGAGGTCCCTTGGCTGTATAGCTCATTTGTCATTTTTCGTAAATGCAAGCTAATTAACTGCCTCGGGGTTCCATCTTCCTCTATAGGTAGATGTTAATCCCATTTATCGTCCCCTCGACGCCCGAGGACATGTGGTCCTCGTGGTCATTTGGTAGTGGGCACGAATGTATCATCAGCTTATGTAGCCTTGATTCAAGGTGCCCACCGCTAACGGGGTGTCTTGTGGGTAGAGGGCCGTGCCATATAGCTCGTAGGGCCCTTACGATTTATATGGTCATCGGCTCTGTGCCTGCTATTCGAGGTCTTTATGTTTTTTGGCGATTTTTTCCTTTGGCGTTACAGCCTTTTTATTGTTTGGCGATTTTTGCCTTTGGCGTTACAGCCTTTTTATTGTTTGGCGATTTTTGCCTTTGGCGTTACAGCCTTTGCGATTATGCCTAGCCAGGTGGGATTTTTTACCCGTCCTGGTAGGATCTGGAGTTTGATTTCAGGAGTTGCATCAACGAGTGCTATTTTTATTTATTAAATCTTTCTTCGAGTACTGCTTACATAAGAAGTTGCTTTCTCAGACTAGGTGTTTCATATACTTCCCCTCCACTGGGGTTTTTAACCTCTGGCCTTCGAGGTTGATCAAGTTATACGTGTCGTTCCCAAGTTGCCTCTCTATGACGAATGGTCCTGCCCAGAAAGGTTCTTGCTGAATGTTCTTGCCTTCGCTAGGTTCGCCTAGTTGTTCGCTCGAGGTCTGGAGGCAGCCTGCTGCCACGAGGAACTGTTCTCTGTTATCGGGACGTTGGTCCTTTTCGCTGTTGTCTTGCTTTACACTTGTCATCCCAGCCTCTGTCTCGGCTATGAATTTTTCTATGCTTTCGTCCGTTATCCTCGGATGCTTAGCTTGCCCCAAGCATTCCTTGCTACCTTCTTTGGCCTGAATGTCTATTTCATTGCAGGCACGAGCCTCGGTAGGGTCACCTGGAATCTCCGCAATCCCTCGTGGAGTTGGAAACCTGATTCTCTGATGCAAGGTTGAGGCTACGCCCATAATGCTGTGTAACCATGGCCTTCCCACGATAGCGTTATAGGGAGAGTCTATGTCCACTACACAAAATAAGGTTGGCTGCTTTTGGCTACCAGCGTGAATTGTTATCATTAGCTCTCCCCGAGGTGTTGATGGTTTTCCATTAAAACCGAATATATTGTATGATGAGGGCACCAAAGCGGCTTTCTTTCCCTTCATTTTGTCATATGTTTGCCCGAAAAGTATATCTAGGAACTCCCAGGGTCCACCAATATTCTGGGCATAGCTATTTTTCCCATTCGAAGGGTGATGACCAATGGATCATTGTGCGCTCTTCCCTCGATGGGGATATCTGCTGCGGAAAAGAATACGGGCTGCTTCTGCCACTCTTCTAGATGATTCTTTGTGATCACACTGAGTATTTCTTCTCCCTCAAAATCCTTTTTATGGATGCGACCTGTCTGGATCCCTTCGAGGCCCTTTGTGTAAACGATGGAATTGCAAGCTCCGAATCTTGGAATATCTCTATCGATTGTAATCACATAAGCTTCGTGCTTTGGCTCCTCTTTAGGCTGTGGATGATTTGGGGGTGGCTTTGGTAGTTCCAGAAGATGCTTAAATTGCTCCCTGGCTATGAAAAAATAAATTTGGTCCTGCGCTGTAACGCAGTCCTCGGTTGTGTGTCCGTAAAACTTGTGAAACTGACAATAATCTCTTGAATTTTTTGTGTGTTTCGGTTGATTTCCCCTGCTTCTGGGATATCTTATCTCGTTGGCAAATTCGGACTGCTCGATGATCCGAAGAGCATCTTCGATGGGTACACAAAGCTTTGGAAGTTTCCTATCATGAAAGGCAGGAAATCCTGGTTTAGCCGTCCCGAATTTTCTGTTTCCTTATCCTTGCTGGCTGCTGCTTCCTTCAAACTCTCCCCGAGGGTTGTTTCCTCTGTTATCATTGTACTTTCTATTGTCGTGGTACTTGCCATCTCCGAATTTACCTTCGTTCCCATAGCGACCATTATCCTCTTGTCTTCCTCGCTTCGACGGGTCCCCGAATTGAGTATTCATTGCTTGACCTCGCTCTTCAAGCGATAAGTCGTTTATTGAATGAACCTGTTTTAAAATTGTTTCCTTCCCCAAGGCTGCTTGTTCTTTAATTTCCTCCAAGGTAATTCGTTCCTTCTGGTATTTTCGGAGATCTTGTAGCGTCTCGAGGTTCTTTGATAAAAGTCTGTCATATAGAGGATGGTCTTTATCCAGAGCGTTGAGGAATGCTCGTACTTTGTCTTTTTCTGTAGCTCCATTTCCCACCTTTACGCACTGTTCGGTCCATCTGCTTGTCAGGCTTTTGGTAGACTCTCCTGGTCGTACCTGAATGCTGAATAGCTTCTCTACCCCTGGTTTGGAGGAATTGTTGTATAGGAAATGCAGTATAAAAACTTTGGACAGTTCCTCAAAGGATGAGATCGAACTGGCTGCGAGGTTATCATAACAAGCAAGGGCTTCTCCTTTCAAGCTAGAGGGGAAATATTTACAGAGCACTTCATCTCTATTAGCGTAAGCCAGAAAGACTCGAAGATACATTTTGATATGCACGGTTGGGTCTCCCGAACCATCGAAAATTGATGTGAAGGTGGGCATCGTGCACTTTATTGGAATTGCCAATGAGAGGATTTCCGGGCTTAGGGGAGAGCGATTGACATCATTCATGGCTTGCGTGAGCTTGATCCTGTCGTTTGATTGGATTCGGTTGTCAAAAAGTTCTGCTCGGAGTGCCTTGATTTGATCCAACATTACTTGTTGTAGGGCCTTAGCTTCGGCGTCCTTCTTCGTTGGGTTACCTTCGCTGAGTATCTGTATGCTTTCCTTCGTGTACGCTCCAGGTTCGGTCCTTTTGCTTGATACTGTGATTCCTTGACCTTTGCTTGCGCCCTTGGTCTTGATGTGCGTTTTGGATACGGAGTGTTCCTTTGGCTGAGATACATTGTTTGGACGAGAGTGTCCTTCGCTGCCTCCTCTGTAGTTGGATGCTGATTTTTCTGCCACCTTTTTGTTTGCTTCGGCTAGCTGCTTTTTTAGCTTTTTTATTTTTCTGTTTTTCAGAATTAACTTTCTAAATCGTGCAGCTCTCGCCGTATTTTCTTCAGGAGGCTGGTGTTCGGGCATGTCATTATCAGGGTCGGCCGCTTCGTCCTCCTCTTCGTCGTTTTCCCCATTCTCTTCATGTATTTGCTGTTGGGGTGGTTCTTCAGCCTCTGGGAATCCCTCTCCCTCTCCTAGTTAGCAAATTCGCGAATTTTTCCCGCATAATTCGCGCATTTGGCCCGTTTCCCGAATTTACGCATTGATCCGCCGCATTTGTTCAACCCCGATCTAAAAACGTGACTTTTATTCCTAAACCGCATTAAACGCGATTTGTACGTTTATTTCAAAAATGCGCCGCACAATTCGGTTGGTATAATGTCTCTGGTTTATAAAGAAAAAGTTTCCTTTTCTTTCTTTTCTAACCTTAAGTTTATCTAACACAAAGTTGCAGACCACATAAGGCGGCAATAAAAAGGGAAACAAAACGTTAATGCTTCACTATCACCTAAAATCTTGCTCTGGTATCCATCCCCTAAGAAGAACACAGAAAAATTAAAAGTGAAGAATAAAAGAGGGTATAAATGATAAGTCCTTGTTATAGTAAATAAACCAGTTCAATATAAGAAAGGAGATGTATTCATCTAGTGTTGAAAATCCAGTAAAAACAAAGATGTGTCTGCGTTTCAATGGAGGAATAAAGAAGAGCAAGGTTGTACGTTTCAATTGAGGAAGAAAGAGGAAAAACGAAACAAACTGTTTGGGAATGTTTACTCCAAGTGCTATCAGAATATCCTTGGTTTTTAAAATAGATGATTACGTGTAGATTATGCGTTAGCTACGTGTAGTAAGGTGATATCCACTATTCATTTTTTTTTTTTGCATAATACTGTATATGGCTATTGTTGCTTAGGTAGAACAAGAGATTAAGACATAAGCTTGTTCATTTAGACACAACACTTATACCACACCACTAATTTGGGTTTAAAGTGTTTGTGAATTTTTTTGAACCACTGTATATAAGTATTTTTCTAATATATACATTGCCGAATTTTTCTTGCCGCATTTGAAAATTTGAAACGCATTAAACGCGTACGTATGAATTCACGCATTTTGACCGAATTCGATATATTTGACCGCATATTTGACCGAATTGACTTTTAATCTAGCCGATTAATGCGCGCACGTTTGCCGCCCCGCATTTTTGTCGTTTCCCGAATTGCTAACTAGGCTCCCTCTGGGCCTAAATCCTCTACATATACTTCGTCCTCATTTACTGGTTCTCTGTGTTGGACTGTGCTAGCCGCCACTTCGGGAGATAACCCTTTACTTGTTGAAAACCTGGTGTAATGCTGTCTCGAGGATCCGGTCCCTTGCTTCGAAGATCCTACTCGCTGCTTCGGAGCCTGGTCAGATTTTGAAGCCATTCTGGTTGTGACCTGTCAGAAAACAAAAAACCCGTGAGGTCCAAGGCGGCTATTGCAGTGTACTGTGTCGGCCATGTAAGTCTATACACTGCAACGGTTTTATCAGTCGCATGCCGTAGTCGCCCTTTTTAGGTATATCCCTAACTGCATATTTTGTCCTTTAGCAAAAATCATCTTTCTCAATGGTTTCTTTGACGCAAGTTTATTTCCAAATATAGCAGGTATTTTGAAAACCCTAAAATAAATCTACACACACATTTTTTCATAATCGTTTTCTTATAGCGAATCTTCATTTTAAAGCATACAAGATAAAAATCGATTACCACTTTTGAAACCGATGTTGTCGTGCCAAGGTTTTGAAATCCTTAGTTGATGATCTTACCATCTGATGATTTGCTCATAAAATCCTTAAGCATGCTAAAGCCTTGGAGGATCTTTTAGATGCTTAAGATACTGGAGCTTCTTTTATAGAACAAACTTTTGAAGATCTTTTGAAAAGATAAGAAAATATGCAAAAATTTGAAAACCCGAAAAATCACAGGCAAACCCTAAGTTGTTTTAATCAGTCCCTGTTTCTAGCGCCAAACTGTACGAGTAGAAAATCTGCATAGGTACATGAGGTAACACAGCCATCAGATCTACCCATACATACAGTTATTTAACATGATTCCGTAGTACGAAGATCATAAGAACAATACCGAAGATGCATCAATGACAATAATCAAAGACTAAATGTGTTAAGATTTATATTTCAATGTTGTGACTACATGGATTATAACCCTAAGGAGCTAGAGGAGATACAGACCTAATCCCACTCTTGCCGCTTAGGTTCTACCCAAAAGAATCCAACCCTTACAAAGTTTTCCAAGCTCGCCTTATATAGGCCGAGCTTGGGTGGTTTACAACTAATAAGACAAGAGACTCAATCGTGGTAGTGTCAGTCCTTGTCGAGTAAGGCGGTTCCTTCGGTGGTGCTCCGAAGTATGCTCTGGGACTTCGGTCCCTTGGTGTGGTCCGAATCTCTTTTCGTCAGAGTCTTCACTCGTCGTGTTTGGTCTCGTTCCTCTTCGGCTTGGTCCGAGGCTTCGCTGCTAGCTCTTCCGGCGCTATTCTGCTTCTTGGATTTACGACACGTGTCCCGAGGGGTTTTTACCCTCCACAATTTTAGTCAACTGGATGAGGAGAACCCAACATCTAAAAAACAGAGGAAAATACGAGAAACGCAATAATGTTTTAGATAGATGGTCTGCCATGTTTCTGGAGCAAACTTTGATAGCAAAGTACAAACATTTTATCTTGCAAGCTTTTATTAGAATATAGTTAAGACATTTTCTTTTTGCATATCATCACAGCAATAAAAATGATTGTGTTCTAATTTACATTTGTGTAAATGACCCGTACGGGTCTGTTCGGGTTCGGGTAATGAGATCAAGTCTCTTACCCAAGCCGGCACCCGGAAAATGGGCATATAAATGAACGGCCATTAGATGCATCTTAACGGCCATAAATTCATCAAATTGAACGGCCTTAAATGCATCTAAATTGACGGTCGAAAATCCATCTAAATTGACGGTCGAAAATCTATCGAATAAGATAAAAATGGTAATAATTGAACGGCTGAGGTTTCATCACACTAATACAATTGAACGGACACGTGGACGGCTGGGAACACATCCTGTTTGACGGCTGAGAATCCATTATTTATCCTCAAAATTCGAACGAGATGAACGACACCCACAGCTACACGTGGATGGTGGTAGATCAAATATTAACGGTATCCATGACTACGCGTGGATGGTGTTAGAACAAATATTAACGGTATCCCTGGTTACACGTGGATGGTGATAGATCAAATATGAAGGGTGAGAGATGCACCAGAGATTGCACTCGATCGCGTGGCTAAATAAACACTTTGCGTGTCTTAAGTGCAGTAATAAGCCACATGAGAAACAATTTCACGAGGCTAAAGGGCAGCAACAACCACATGAGAAGCAAGTTCACGAGTCTAAAGGGTAATAACAACCACATGAGAAGCAAGTTCACGAGTCTAAAGGGTAGCAACAGCAACATGACTTCGAACAACACTTGGGAAAATCTTCGGCACCATGGCGGCTTTGTCACGTGAATTATAGCCGAAGGCCACACGAAACTTCGCGTTACGGAAAAGGTGGTAAAAAAACACGCGATTTCTTGTCACACGACGAGCATTTGTGTTTGGCGTGACCTAAACCATACGGCAACGCCAATCTGGCGTGGCATCAGACCATATGTGTACTAGTGTCTATAACTCTCATCACTTTGTATGCTCCCACACTTGTGATTTTATTTTTATGTAGGTTTAGTTTTAACCCAGTTAATGCTTCTGAAAACATCACAACCACCAGCAAGTATCTCACTTCCAAGACTTCAACTTTTAGAAGGATAAGTGTATCATCTGCAAATTGTAAGTGTGAAATGGAAATTCCTTCTTGATTTACTTTGAAGCTTTGCAATATGTTTCTCGATGAAACCTCTCGTATCAATTTTTTTAGAATTCCAGCTACAGGGAGAATGACGAATGTAGTCAGTGGTCACCTTGTCTTAACTCTTTTTGAAAGTTTGAATCTTTGAGACGAGCTCTTATTCACCAACACAGAAAGACTACCTAACGATACATACCATTATATCCATCTTCTCAATTTTCCTTTGAATCTGTGTTTCCTTAAAATCTTGAATACGAAGGTCCAGCTGACACTGTCGAAGGCTTTTTCCTTATCCACGTTGCACATGATTCCTTGTTTCTTGAGTTTGAGTCTAGCATCAA
The DNA here is from genome assembly GCA_023529015.1 of Papaver nudicaule. Lineage (NCBI taxonomy): Eukaryota > Viridiplantae > Streptophyta > Magnoliopsida > Ranunculales > Papaveraceae > Papaver > Papaver nudicaule. The sequence goes on along the minus strand of JAJJMA010206192.1, from coordinate 4,176 downwards.
TGCACTCATCCAGGATCAGTTTTCTTTAACAAAGGCGCTTTGATAGTCTCTAATCAAATTTGGGATCACATTTTGTCTTTCCGATAACATCTTGGATAAGATTTTGTTGACATTTTTTATTAATCCGGGTGGCCTGAAATTCTTTGGACTGCATGAATCTTCCTTTTTTGGCACGAGATATATGAATGAACAGTTTAACCTCCAATTTAAAACATCTGAAGTATGAAACTCTAGCAACACGACCAATTTGGCCAATAACTAGAGTTTACTATGGTCAACACAAGCTGAAAAGTAATTAGAGCTCGGCTTCGCAGCGATTCGGGTGTCGGCGAGTCAACTCAGCCATGAAAAATCCAACCGGAAAAGCCTTTCAGATTGAATGGAAATCAATTGAAGTCATGCGTTTACAGCTTGGAAGATTATATGGTATGAAGATTGTGGAAAAAGGAAGAGGTAATACCCACTACTGGGTATTAATGTCGCTTGAAATGGGCAAATGGTTGAAGAATATTATGGATAGAATCGTATCCAACAAAAAGCCTAAGGAATCGAAATGGAGTCAGAGAGAAGGTGATTACGTCTTCCAAGTATCTTTATGCAGCAATGAAAGGGGTGATTTCATCAAAATAGTACGTTATGATAACTACAAAAGGAGGAATAATATGATTTGTATTCTAAAGGGGGAAAACCAAATCGGCTGGTGGAATTTTGGTACTTGTTTAGAAAACATTATTGGGATTAAAAGTCAGAGACAAGTACCTCCTGAATTCAATGATTTCCTAATTCATGAAACATCACATCAAGGGAATATCAATCACACAGAAATCAAAAAGGAAGAGAGACTTATTGCTGTGTATAATAAAGAAGGAGGAAATTGGAATAAAGTTGCAAAAGCGGTTGCGTTTAAGATGCAACTTCAGAGATATCTAAAGCTGCGTATCATCAACAATAAATTGGATGTATTTACACCTGAAAATGACCAAGAAGGGGCCAAATCTTGGAGACCAAATAAATGGGTAGAAGATTTAAAGGAAATATCAGTAAGAAGATGGGAGGGTCCAAATGAAACTATTGAAGAAGAAAATCTGACACCGTGCAAAAAATGGATAAAGATCAAAGGTCTAGAAACTCAACTTTGGTCTAAACAGAACCTGCAAATCATAGGCAAGAAATTAGGGGGTCTTCTTGAGATTGCAAAAGAAACAGCATTAAGAACTTCAGGAATCTGCAGAATTGCAATAAAAGGAGATATTTTTTCTATTCCAATGGCGATGGGGATGGAGATACAAGGGAGAAAACAGATCTTAGCCTTTGAATGGGAGCCGTTTTTTACGCCGGGGAAGACACCGGAGCTGAAGACTTACCAGAAATGGATGGAAGTACTGGACAAAAAAGACAGTAAGATTCCTGACACATATCAGATCGCTAACCAATTTCAAATTTTGAATTCAAATTCAAATATCTCATTAACTGATAGGGACTCACGTGCCAAACTACATATGCAATTGGGGGGAGCGGATACTTCTAGTAAAGGGGTGGAAACATCCGAATATCTAGATAAGATAAAGGATAAAACAGTATCAGAGTCTATACAACAACATCAACATACTATACCTAATCTTTGGGGAAGATTCAGAATGAAGAAATTCAGAAGGATCCACATCAAATTCAGCGCTACCTTCATCCTCAGGGGAACCAGCAGATACTCCTCCTCCTCTTGCAATGGTTCCTTATATTGATCTAAATATTGATAGTGAAGAAGTAGAAATTGAAAGCAACTCAAGTCTAAATGAGGTCCTTCAAAGAATTGATAACATCTCCAACACAGTGGAATTATTAATGGAAGCAAGCAATAATTTGGGTACAATTCATTCAGGGAAGGAACAATATGCACAGAAGATATTTGCAAATATAATTGAAAGACATGAACATAACTGGAAGAAGAATTCGACAAAAGACAGTGGACTTAAAGAAGGTAATGCTTTATTAGGGGCTTCTATTGTTACTAATGTTGCCTAAAATCATTTCTTGGAATGCTAGGGGATTGAATGGGGTAGATAAAATGGATAACCTGAGAGATATGATTAAAGAACATAAACCTACAACAGTACTAATTCAGGAATCCAAAATGATGAAGGTAACAAATTACTTCATAAATTATATATGGGGGAATGACAAAAACAAATGGAGAATGATTCCATCAGAAGGCTTGGGAAGAGGAATGATAACAATTTGGGATGATGAGGCAGTTGAATGCATTGATGAAGTATTTTCAGCCAACACCTTAAGTCGGAAATTCTGTAATAGAGTGGACAAGTTTGAATGGAGCCTCACCAATGCTTACTCTCCTTGCAACAATGATGATAGAAAGGATTTTTGGATAGAACTGGAAGATCTCACTGGTTGGGCTTCAGAGGCTTGGTGTATAGCAGGGGATTTCAATGCTGTTAGAAGAAGATGAGAGAGAAACAAGCCTGGTGGTTCCAAAGTTGGTAAGACTCTGTTCAATGAATTCATGCAAGAATATGAGTTAATAGACCTGCCAATAGGTGGTGGTCTTTATGCCTGGTCCAACATGCAGGAAAATCCCATTCTCTGTAGATTAGACAGATTTTTGGTTTCTCCTGCATTTGAGGACAAATATCCTAATGTTGCTCAGAATCAATTGTCAAGGAATGCTTCTGACCACTCTCCAATTTTACTCTCCACTGGATACATAGCCAAACAGAACCCTCCTTTTAGAATTAAATTTTTTTGGCTTTCTAACCCTCTCTTCTTATCAAGCTTAGAAGTTTGGTGGCAGAACATGAAGTTTACTGGGACTCCAAGTTATATCTTTGCAATGAAGCTCCAAAATCTGAAGTTTTTCATTAAGAGATGGAGTAAGGAGCATTATGGTCAAGCTCACATCCTCAAAAATGAACTCATCTTGAAGATTGACAAGAGCAATAAAGTGGAAGAAGAAAGAGTCTTAACTTCAGAGGAATTTATTGACAGAGTTCAGTGGAAAATGCAGTTGAAACAACTAAGGATGAATGAACACAGAAAATGGCTCTCTAGAGCAAAATCTAAATATTTAAAAGAAGGAGATAACAATACAAGATATCTTCATCAATTATCTAATGGGAGAAGAAGAAGAAATACAATACATAATCTAGTCATAAATGGTGAAGACAATTTCAATCAAAATGATATTAAAAAAGAATTTCATACTTACTTCTCTAACTTATTCAAAGAAGAAGCTGAATGGAGGCCTCAATTAGAAGACAATCTTTTCCAGAAAATCTCAAATGAAGACAAAGTATGAATGGAAAGGAAGATCACTGAGGAAGAGGTATGGAATGCAATTAAAGGGTGTGACAATTTAAAATCTCCAGGACCTGATGGTTATCCTATGGAGTTTTACAAGATTGCTTGGCCAATTATTAAGCAAGACCTTAGAAGTAATCCAGGAGTTTAATGATTCTGAATGCTTGGACTGGAGACATAATTGTGCATTCATTAGCCTTATACCAAAGAGAGAAGAATCCAGCAACCCCACTCACTTCAGGCCAATTGCACTAGTAGGCAGTGTCTATAAGATTATATCCAAAGTGCTAGCTGCAAGGTTTAAAGTGGTTATACCTAAATTAATATCTGAGCATCAAGGGGCATTCATAAAAGGTAAACAAATTCAGGATGGTATTCTCATTGCTGGTGAATTATCGGATTCAAGACTAAAAGCTAATATCCCTGGTATTTTATGTAAATTGGATATTGAGAAAGCTTTTGACAATGTGAGATGGTTCTGCTTAGACAACATACTTCAGAAATCTGGTTTTGGTGTCAAATGGAGGAACTGGATCCAGTGGTGTCTTGCTTCAGCTCAATCCTCTGTTCTTGTTAATGGTAGCTCTTCAGAAAAATTCCAACACCACAAAGGCTTGAGACAAGGAGATTCTCTGTCACCTTTTCTCTTCATCCTAGTGGCTGAAATCCTGACAAAACTGCTGCATAAAACTGAAGCAATCAAGATGCTTTCTGGGTTCAACATCAACTGCAGTATTAAGGTGTCTCATCTGCAATTTGCAGATGATACATTGATCTTCCTAGATGCTAAAGAAGACACAGTGGATAACCTAGTTATGGTTTTACAAATATATGAGGCTATTACAGGTCTGAGGGTAAACTTGGAGA
>JAJJMA010206188.1:46152-62749 GCA_023529015.1 Papaver nudicaule | reverse complement strand
GAGCCAAAACGAAAAGTTGGTAGTATTTCGGTACCCCTCCTTTTTCAAATATGACACTATTTTTACTGCTGTTTATCCCCAAATATCACGCAAATACAAGCTGTTTATGGTTCATATTCATATATGACACAAAAGAGGATGAAGAATGCTTGGGAGAGGATGAGAAGACCTATGATTCATATTCAAATATGACCTAGTTTTACTGTTGTTCATCCTCAAATATGACGCAAATACAAGCTGTTTATAGTTCATATTCATATATGACACAAAAGCGGATGAAGAATGCTTGGGAGTGGATGAGAAGACCTATGGTTTGCACAAGGTGTGGATAAAAGGTTCACCATAGCAGCGCTACTTATAAGCATATAGAGCAAATTGACTGATAATTTTCTAGTCATGTAACTAGTGTTTTTTTTTTGTTGTTGCAACACTTCATGTGAATTAGTGAACACGTTTGTAAACTTCATTGAGGAATATGCTTCTTCTACGTGAATATTAATGCAATAGCTGAACTTTATGGAGTTTATTTTGACATATGAGATATACAAAAAAGGACTAACTAGGATGACTTGTTTTGCCAATAAGGATATTTTGGTAATTTGGATATTTTCAAACAATAAAGGACTAACTAGGAAGACTTATTTCACAAAGGACTAACCAGCTATAAATCGGTGAAAATAGGACTAAACAATTTTTTCCCCGGAGAACAATTATATTTCGAAGAGAAGTTTTGTCAATTTTTACTCACTATGATGCGTGGGTAACACTACAATTGATTTGATGTTCTTAGAATTGTGAATATAACAAGGGCCGTAATATAAGAAAAAAGATGGATTTTTTTTAAATCAAGATTTTTTCCTTAATCTAAGAAATAGGTTATTACTTTCTAATGGAAAAATGTTAGCAGATCGGGTCTTCTAAAAAGAATCCCACAATAGTTTCACATTTTAGTTTATGCAAGTACCATTATCAGTATTTTTTTCTTTTTTTGATCGGTCAATAGAAAAATTCATTGAAAAAAGGTATTTAGGGGTACCTTAACCCCATAAATACAACCGACAAAAAAAAAAAAAGGAAACCAAAAAGGAATTCGGCCACCTAAAGAAAAAGAAAAACATGAACGAGTCAAAGACACCAACAAGTCTCACTATCTATCTCTCACAACCAAGTCATTGAAAATGATAAAAGTATGTATCCCATAGTGCTATCACCGTATTCGCCGTTAACCCTAGCATTTTAGTGTGAGACTCCGCCCAAAAAAAAAAGCTTGAACCTTGATATCTCTAATCATAGTTGTCAAATTTTTCTTTTTGTTATTGAAGACTCTTTCATTTATTTTTTTCCAAATGCACTACCATATTGCAACCGGTAAATTATTCCAAATGCGCTAAGACGGCCATCACCCAATCAAAACTCCAAGATTTTATAGTTGTGGCGATACTACTATTGTAGTTCCAACGAAAGTTACATCCTTCGACAAAATACGACCAAATTCTCTTATTTCTCCGACAATCATAAAATAAGTGAAAACTTGTTTCATCTTTCTCCTCACAAAACCGGCATAACCAATCCATAGTCATACCCCTTCGTTATAATTTATCCGCCGTCATCAACCTTTCATGAAAAAGAAGCCAAAGGAAAAAATTTAACTTACATGGATATGCCCGACTCCAAATGATTTCCTTTGAGAAACTTAAATCACCGGTTTCCATAAGAGAATTAACCCCGTATAGGTGTCCGACGTACTATTTTCATCAACCACCCATAATCTAGAATCTGAAACTCCTTCTTGAATATTCACCGTGTCTAGTAATGAGTTTAGAGAATCAACCTCCCTCGTAATAGTTTGAGAATACTTATTTCGAGACATGAACTTCAATTTGATGTCGTCTTCTGAGATTTCATATAACTGAGCCACCACACACCCTTTAGTTCTTGAAGCTTCAAATGCCAAAGGAAATTTATTGCATAAGACCTCATCCTCAATCCACAGATCTTCCCAAAACCTAATTTCATTCCCCGCACCAATATCAAATCTCACATGTTTGTTGAAATCTTCAAGCTCACCATAAATATTGTGCCACAAGCTAACACCCTTTGGACCTTTAGGATGAAGAGTTTCCCAACCGGTTGGAGTTTCACCAAATTTTTCCACAATAATCTTTCTCCAAAGAGCTTCCTTCTCTGTGCCAAACCTCCACCACCACTTTTTAAGAAACGCCGAGTTCATGTGTTTAGACATTCGAATTCCAAGACCACCATTTTCCTTTGATATCACCACTTTAGACCACCCAATATTATGAATTTGTTTCTTGTTAGAATCGTCATCCCAAAGAAAGTTCATCACAATTTTATCAAGTTTTTTAGTAATGGAGCAAGGGACAAGAATAATTGATAGATAATAGATAGGCAAGCTTGCCAATACACTTTTAATAAGAGTCAACTTACCACCTCTCGCTATTGTCCTCCTATTCCAAGAGGAGAGTCTCGACGAACAAGATTCGATAATCTTCTCCCACTTTTAAGTGCCACAATTTTATCGCCCAATGGAAGACCAAGGTAGACACTTGGAAAGTTTGACCTTTTGCACCCCAACATATTAACGAATTCGTCAATGTCTTCATCAAGAGCAGCACCAAATAAACAACTTTTGGAAAAATTGATCTTCAAACCCGAAGGTAACTCAAAACAAAGAAGTAAATACCGAAGAGTATCTACTTGTTCACACTTCGCATCAAGAAAGAAAATGGTGTCATCGGCAAATTGTAGATGATTTACTTTGATCCCCTCATTTTTCTCCGAGAAACTCGTTATTTTACCAACCTCTTGAGCCATATGACTCAATACTTCTCCAACGATTATAAATAGGAAATGAGAAAGAGGATCACCGTGACGAAGACCCTTCTCACTACAAAAAACACCATGGTTGAGACTAGACTTGCCATGGGCTTTTCTGGTCATCTAGCTGCTGGTCTGGGAGAGAATGAATCTGAAAGGAGTGGAGTCCGGGATAGCGTTGAAGGCTGCCTGTTCGATTCACGTCAGATTCCGAATAATTTGTGCACAGATTTTATACCTATTGACGACTCCATCGGTGACATTATATGTTGCTTCGCTAAAGTTGGATAAACTAAATGTTAGGGCATTGTCCGGTCAAACCCACTAGCGTTGGTATGTCAAGCTAGTTGTCAATTTTAGGTGTCAAAACACAATTCTTGATTTAGCCTACTAGAGTTTAGATTTCGGAATTGGGGCCCCATTCACTAGAACCAAAAACTTGGAGTAAAACCATTTTGTAAAACTTCATTAAGAACCAATTCACATTATCAAAAGCCTTTTTGAAATCTAATTTGCACACTAACCCCGAATTTTTTTTGTCTGAGTCTAGAATCCACACATTCGTCTGCTATCAATACTACATCTAGAATTTGACGCCTCTTTGTAAAGCTAGATTGAGATGGAGAAATTAAAATATGAAGATATACTTTCAAACGCTCCGCTAGAACTTTGGAGATAATCTTGTAAACACTTCCTTTGAGGCTAATAGGCCAAAAATCCTTGACCTCCTCAACAACAATCTTCTTAGGAATTAGAGCAATACAATTGTTCTTCAACGAAATATCAAGAACAGTATGATCATGAAATTCTTCGAAAACCTTCATCAAATCATCTTTTAAGAAATCCCAACCAACAATGTAGAACTTCATTGGGAACCCATCTGGACCCGGAGATGTATCCACACCCAAGTCTTCAATTGCTTTCTTAACTTCTTCTTCATTAAAAGGTCTCTCCAACCAATCTCTAGCATTTCATCTATTTGATTTATACGCATATTCTTGATTCTCGGTATATGATTGGATGCTTCTTTAAAAGCTACCTCAAAATGATTTGTGATTCCCTCTTTAATCTCATCTTTGTCCCCGGTCCATCTACAGTTGATGCGAAGATTATGAATGTTGTTAATTGCTCGACGCCTCTTTAACATACGATGAAAATGCTTAGTATTTCTTTCACCATCTCGAATTGCTTTTACTCTTGATTTTTGACGAATTAATATTTCTTTGCGTCTATGAGCCGTTTCGAACTCCACTTTCGCCAAAACAAGTAAATCATCTTCAACTTTGGTAAGACTTCCATCATCATCATCATCATCATCATCATCATCATCAATATCTTCCAATTCTTTCATCTTTTCAAGCGCCATATCGAAAGCCCGATCGACACTCCCAAAAACGTTTTTATTCCACTCCTTCATTTTCTCTTTCAAAATATTTAGCTTCTTTGAAAAATACGCACTCGCGGAACCTACAAAAACGAAAGATTCTCACTATTCTTTCATCAAAGAAACTATGTTAGTACCTTCAAGCCAAGATAATTGGAAACGGAAAGGACAAGCGCCCCAATCCGTCACAATAGAGCACAACTCAATAGGAAAGTGGTCGGAGAAGGGTCTTGCATGTCTCTTTAAATTGAGATTTGGAAATTGCTCCTCCCAATCTAATGAGAATAAAAAACGGTTGATCCTACTCAATAGGAAAGTGGTCGGAGAAGGGTCTACGCCAAGTATACTTTGCACCGGAAAGAGGCAAATCCACAAGCTCAAAGTCATTAAAAAAATCATCTAAAAGTTGCATAGAGTTTGCAATTCTACGACAACCTCTTATTTCTTTCATGACTCTAATTTCATTGAAGTCTCCACCAATACACCAAGGGAAACTAGCCCAATACCTATGCAAGATGGCTAACTCTAAAAAGAATCTTCTTTTCTCACTCACATTACTACAAGGGCCATAAAAACCGGTGAGAACCCACCGAAAGTTATCCTCCAAATTGCCACATAAAATGCTAACAGTAAAAGTTCCTTCAGGCTTAGTCTTATGGGGCTACTAGTTGGGTACTAGATTCACCAAAAGCGTGGTCTAAAGTAGTAGTACTACTTCTCTCTCCTAGCATTTGGTAGTAGTTGAAGTAGTAGCTACTACTGAAACGTTGAACGGTTCAGCGCTGAAAAAGCGAGAAAACGCTGAATGGTTCAGCGCTCAGCGTTGAATGGTTCAGCGTTTTTCTGCAGCGCTGAACGGTTCTGCGTTAAATAACTTTTCCGAGTTTGACCTTTTTTTTCATACACCCAGTTGACACCTTCAGCAATATATCCTGTTTCTAACTCTGTTTTCTCACACTCACGTTACACCACCAATTTACAAACACCGGTTATGCAAAAATGAACAAATTTCATACCAACAAATTCAGAAAACAAATACAAGTTGCACCATATGTAAATTAAAAGATAAATTTTCATTAATAACTTAAAAGATTACATTAAAATTTAAATCCGCTCATTCGAGTAATGTGTTCGCTACACTTTTTAGGAGAAAATTACGAATGAGTATTCCCCAAAGGAATAATTACATTGAAATTTAAATTAATACTTCAAAGGTTTTGAGAAAATCCTTTATCTCATGGTAATGTGCTTCGTACTCGAACTCCTTTCCTTTACCTTGTTTCCATACCTTCAAAGTCCTGGCATAAACTTCATCTTCCGTAACATCTTTCCCAAGTCTAGCTCGGACAAATCTCCCCAAGTGCATAAAATCATGAACGTTTTGACGTATTTTCCACCATCGTTCTGAGAGGCCTCTTACATCGCGGACATATTGGTTTTGAAACTTGAAGTCATCTTCGATATACTTAAACAGAGAGCTCCACTTGATAGTACCACGACTTTTTTGTAATCCATAATAGTGGATCACGTCTTTACAAAGACGTTGATCTTCTTCCAACGTAAATGGAGCGAAGCTTGGTTTCTTTCGTGTTGATGGAGGAGATAATGGTTTTTGAGATGGAGAACATGTATAGTAGTACTCATGAACTAACTTATCAGTCATGTTTCGATATTGTCTACGAGGAGGAGATGCTGGAGGAGATGTTGAGATTGATTCATTTGGTTTCTGTAGTAAAGATAGTATCTCTTGTGTTGTTCGAGTTGGCCTTTTGGTATTTGAAGATGAACTAGACATCATTTGGTATTTTTCTCTTGATTGATTGTGATAAAGGAAGAGGGTTTGAGAAGAAGAGGTATCTAGAAAGATGATTGTTTTAGAAGAAGAGGTATTTCTTTATATAGATTGATCCCCAACGACTAGTTAACGGCAAGTTTTTTTGAATTTTGTTGATTCGAAAAACTAGCCGTTGAGGTGTAGATGGAGTGTAAGAATAAGCTTACCATTTTGTATTTTCTTAAAAAAACTCAAAATAATCTTTGGAACCATGAAATGAAAAATATAGCATAAACTGTAATGTAAAACAACAATCCATAAAAAAAAATTAAGTCTACAACCATGTTACTACATAAAAACAAATACTCCTTGAACACTAGAATTGATACTGAGTGTCTGGAATCATGTCGGGAATACCTTGCTCCATAACCAGATCGTCAAATTCATTGCCAGGTTGGTCTGGTCCTTGTGGTGCATTAAGTGATGTAGATGCTCCCAAAGTTGGACAGTAAACTCCTTGAGTTGTATCTGATGACGGCCATTGCCCCGCTTGAAAATATGTACCAGTACCCAATGAGAGATCTTCTGCAAAGTTGTGTTGTTGTGAATGAATAGAACGTTGTGAAGCAGAAGATCTTCCTGAATCCGAGCATGAAGTTGTAGCTCTCTTAGACGTCTCATTCCATAACACTTCACGAGCTCCGGAAATAAGTGACCATTGTCGTGACATATAATCATAGCACTGATCCTATAAAATGCAAAATAGATTAATTTTAGTTGAACATTCAAGCCAATATAAAGTGAAAATGCAAACAAAGTCCGATTTACTTACCAAAGTCATACCAAATTCACCCCAATTATACGGACAAGGATGCATTGGAACTTCCACTAGTTGTTCAACACCGGTTTCGCTGGCCACTGGTAAAGTGAAGTCTACCTCTGGCAACTGCGGCATCTGTTGTTGTGTGTCATATGTGTAGCTCTGTGACATCAGGTTATCCGGCGCATGACTGGGAAGCACACTGGGAGGAAGTCTTGAGCTACCAACTGCTAAGTGATCGACGTTCTGTGAATGGTATGGCTCAGTGACATAACCTCCAACACTATGCGTTCTCCACCAACGGGTATATACATCCGGTTCGACTGCATAATAGCGATCGGGGCTTACAAATACAATCTCCCTGTCTTGAACTTGTTGTAGTTGCGGAGGATTTGCTGGGATTACAGTCACACCATGAATCTGCCTCTGGAATCTCTCAGCCAAGTACACACTCATTCTGGTGTTTGGGTTTTGCAGATCGTAAAACAATACTCTCATCCCGGATAACTGTAGTGCTGCATCATAAGCATCTCCTTGAGCATAACTACTGTTTATCCATGGCTGCCAGGTACATGAACCCAATCGCAAGTCAATCTGATCTCTTGCGAGGGAGCACGAATGTTTGTGGGCATCCTTTTGGCCTCCTGTTTTATCCCTCTTCCTTGACTGAATTCTTTCCCTGGTGAAGAGAAGCATCTTTGGGAATACATCTTCATGTCGTCCAGCAGGTAGTGGCACCTCTGGCTCTTTCAGTATGGGTTGCAGGTTATGGAAATAGTAGTAGTACCAGTATTCAAGAACCACAACCATGCCACATAGATCCTTACTCTCACCTGAAGACCACTCGTCAAGATATTTATAGGTATTTCCCAAAGAAGCTATACCCCAATCATAATCCCCAACTTCATTTAAATGTTGGAACAGTAGAATCCAACGTTTATCTACTTTTCCAGTAGAATTTGCAAGAAGAGTATGACCCAAACACCAAAGAAAGAACATCCGTGTCAAATGCTCTGCAATATGAGTATTATCCCGCTCACGTCTACTTAGAATGTACCTTCTCAAGGCACCACATGATAGCCAGTTAACGTTATCATCCCATGCACCTGCACTAAACGTAGGCAAAGGACCAAAATACGTATCTATATCCTTATACTTTGTTCCAACCTCCAACGGCGGCATAACTACTTGACGTTTTGAGGGAACACCAGTGGGAATGCCAGTTAACATATACCAATCTACTGGAAGAAGCCCAACCTCAAAGTCCCTAAAATGAAAGCTCTTGGTTTTCTGCCACCATCTCTCGGCTAGTGCTTCCACTAAGCCTCTATCCGAATTGGTGAAACTAAACTCAAAAATGCTAGAAAACCCGCAATTGTCACAGTATCGTTGTGCAACAGGATTGTTTGCTACTACAATTTCATATAACGTGCTTATCTCTTTGACAGTACCTCTAAAGTGGACTGTCCGAGTTTTACTTAATGGCTCTTGACATCTATGTCGCACACCAGGCAAGTTTTTCCCGGACACTACCTCTAACAAAGCACACTCTTCTTCCATACTACAATAAAAACATAATGAATTTCCATCACAATTGAAATCAAATCAACAAACTCAATTTCAATCATACTCTCAATTTCAAATAGTTTCATCATACTATCAATGTGATAATCTTATCAATTCCAATCATACAATCATATTCATCATACTAACTCAATTTCATCATACAACTAAATTTCATAACCCTAATTTCAACATGAAAAATCAAATTGTCACCATTTTTTTTTCTACTAACAGTCTAACTATCTACAAAACATCAATACACATATATACTAATCATCAAATCAATCATGAAATCATCACAATCAAATATCAAGAACAATAAAAACATAAATGTTAAAATTCATACCTTGGTCACAATTGTTGACGGAATTGAGTGAAATTTGGGGCAAAAGATAGAGTATGAAATTTGCAACAAACCCACGGAAGGAATTTGAAAAAAAAAAATCTACAATGGAAGATTGAGAACATGCATTTTCGGTTTAGGGTGGAGAAGAAGGGAAGGAGAAGAGAAATGGGGGAAAAATTTCTCCTGTCGATTTTTTGTACCAGAAATCTTCTGCGCTGAACCGTTCAGCGCTTTGACCTGGTGTTGACGGTCAAGCGCTGAATGGTTCTGCGACTGGACGTCCAATCTCTCCATGCGATAAGACCACCCCTACCTTACTATCTGACGTGGCTGTCCAGTCTAGTATACTAGACTGGACACCATAAGACTAAGCCTCAAGAAAGTATTCTACTTCAATCATATCTGTATTCCAAATTATCAAGATTCCTCCGTATTTCCCGTACGAATTTAATGCAATCCATTTACATGGAAATGCACCCCAACATTGACGTGCAATATGATCATTACAAGCACTAAGCTTGGTTTCTTGAATTATTAGAACCGTTGGCTTCCACTTTTTGACAAGCGCCTTGAGCTTGGAGCATTTATCCTGGTCTCCTTACCCATTCACATTCTATGATACTATATTAAACATTTTTTTGAAGGTTCGGTACCATTTTATTTAATTAGAAAGGTCGCATCTTACACCTGTTAGTACAGAGGTGGAGAAATCCCCCAACCTGATAAGTTGTGGCCAGTCATAAGTGATATGTGGTAGTTAGACCTTGGTTTAGCTGTGAAAAATTAAGAGAAGGTGAGAATTCGAGAGAGGGAAACATAGACACATAAAGAGAGAGTACGATGGTTGGTATGATTTAGGAATCGGGAAGAACGGATCTAAAACACCTAAACCAGAAAAGAGATAATTAGCAAACCAGACATCATATGGTTTACGAAGGTAGGCATCCGTTAATGATTTAGGAACTAGCAAACCAAAAATCATATGATTTCCTACCAACCGACACTAAAGATGTAAACCCAGTTAATAAAACAGACTCAAGAGGGAGGCTAAAAACTGGATAGATAGGATAGGCAGTTGCTACTGGTGTTGATGAGAAGTAGGTGTAGAGGCTGGTGGAGAAGTACTAGTAACGTATAGGCTCTAAACGCAAGGAACACAAACATCTAGATTTAGGGAACAACACGCTGATGTTAAGGAGTGAGAAGGAACGAAATTGGGACAGATAGGGAGTAACAGGAGTAGGAAGCATAATTAAAACAAAATAGATAGTCCAAACAGGATTACAATTCCTAAACTAGGTAAGACTTTAACAAGGAAATAAAGATCTAGAAACCTGGATGAAAAACAATCAAACCTTACTAGGTGTAATCCTCTTCCATGATTGGTGATAGTTGTGCGTTTTATTCGTGGTTGTTTAGATGATCATTGGGATGGTGGTGTAATGGTTGTGTTGCGGTGATTGGGGTCTGTGAAGGAAGAAGAACAGTGATGAAGTGAGTTAACTCTGAGGTAGGACGAACCTCAGAGCAAATAAGGGATCTAATTTTTCAGTTTCTTAGCTATTTTTTAGTAAACATTTAAAACTATGGCAACCCATTGAAAACAAAAACCAAAACAACCAACCATTAATTTTTAGCTCTATCTCCCGGGTCGCACTCTAAGTGCATTTGCATGAGAAAAAACCGTGATTGACACAAAATTGATCTCCTTATTAGTGAAATCAATTCCCGAATAACCGCCGCATTATTTGATTTTTTCAATAATTATATTGAACTTCTCTTGAAGACCTTTTGTCATCTCCATAACTTCACCATTATCAAGACGAGAACGTTTCTTACTATTATTTGTTTGCGATGCTGCATCTTCACCACCATCAAAATTCTGTTCATATGTTTTGATATTTTCATTTACATCATTGCTGCCCATGGTGGTATTGGAACCCCTCACCGCCTCTCTACTTCCATTCTTCTTACTTAAAACTTCCCCATTTAAAGAGTCCGAAGAAACAAAACTCGAAGAGACTTCCTTGGATAATTTGGACTTTAGACTTCTTAAGGATGCACGGTCCAGGGATATAGAGCTAGAAGCATGACAACCCATCCCAAAGCCACATGGTACTGAAGTGGAATCAATTTCTTCTTCTAATTTGTCTTCGTTTAAAACACAAACTTGTTGCTGGCCCAAAGAAAAAAGCCCAAATCCAGTCTCAACTAACTTACCATGAGCTGTCACTTGGGTTCTTGAATTATTTTCCTTATATGCAACTTTCAAATTTGAATTACAGTCATTCCGAACAAGTACTACATCTAGGACAATTGGCTCCTACTGTAGCAAGCCATTGGTATTTGTTAGGAGGATGAAATTTATAAGCACATGTTGAAAATCTACAATCAATATAAGCACATGTTGATATACAATTAGGAGGATGAATAAATTTCAATATATGCACATGTTGATATACAATTAAGAGGACAAATTCTACAAGACATTTGTTAGGGCATTGTCCTATCAAACCCACTAGCGTTGGTATGTCAAGATGGTTGTCAGTTTTAGGTGTCAAAACTCAATCTTGATTTAGCCTACTAGAGTTTAGATTTCGGAATTGGGATATAGACAAAGTAGTAGAGACCTTGAAGACGGAGACATCAATTATTCTTCATCGACAAAAGGTTAGTATGAGTTATGACTATTATGGAAATTCTTCTATTCTACTTATTTTATCTTTCGAAATAGTCGGCTACTTTAGTAGAGATACTAATAACGATTGAGATCGTATCTTGTCTACATGACCATGTGTTATGTTGGTATTTGTTCCCACGAATACTAAGGTTACAAGAATGCATGAGATAGATTCGATACCATTTGTCCATAACAATGGTTTGCTTGCAAATCACTTGTAAGATATGAGTGAATCTAAAGGAGTACTCTTGAGCAAGATTCCAGTGGATTATAGATGAGGGCGTCTAACACGTCTAAGTACTGGCCCAACCCAGAACTTCCAGCGGATCCAGTTAAACCCTAATTCTAAACTAAGGCGGTTCACAAACCGGTTCGTGAACAGTGACTTGGGATTTTCTCCTGAGTTCTAATGCATCAATTTGTACACGTACATGTACGTGAACCACAGAGAATTCAGAAGGACGGTTTGCGAACCGTCCAAGGTGAATATTCTCTGGGATTTTCACACGGGTTAAACTCTGACTCCTTTATCTCTTAGTTGGACTTGGTTATCACGAAATATCTTTTGTGGTCCATCTAACGAATCTCAATGAGTCAATAAGATAAAGATTATCTCTGGTCTGTTGGATTTCTATCTTGAAGTGTTTTTGAGCTAACAAAACACTTGGCAGATAAATGATTAATGAATTCCAATTGAGATAAAACTCTGTTTACTTGGTTTGCAAGTTAGGGTTTCCTAAACTTGTGGGACAAGAAACTAGTTGATTTATTCCTAAGAAACCTATCTTATTGAGTTTTATAAATAGAGGGTTTTGGGACGAAAAACCGAAAGCATCAAACATACGTGAGATTTCTCTGTGGAATTGATCGTAAACTCTTTTCACTTCGGTGAATGCTTGTTGTGGTAGTCATCCTCTATTAGGTAGGAGTTCCTCTGTGGGAATTACCTAACGACTATAAGGACTTCTCTTGAGAGTTGGGAAGCACAGGTAGGAGATTGAGACCTTAGTGGTTGAAATCGGAGTAACCTGTAACCTTGGTAACCTGATCACGTTCTTATATATTCTACGGTCCTTCTCTTCTGATATAAGGCCATTCAAGAACTGATACGTTACACACATGGTTGAAAGGAAGCAACACACGGCTGCACTCGGTGTTGTAAGACCTAGTTATCTCCAGTTGTATAAGTTTCTTAAGTGATTCTTCGTTTACAACTGAGGTAGAGACAAGTTGGGCATAGTTTACTCAGTTTACTTGTCAGCCCCCGCTTGTAAGTAGATTTCCGTATGACCTGGAGAAATCCGAAGGAAGTCACTTTGTGTATGTCAAACTGATAGAGGACATTTCAAACATACAGTTGATAATTGAGGTTGCAAAGCCGGAATTATTGACACAAGCCTTTAACAACGGTTAAAGTAACTCATAGGCATGTAAAGGACGTCAGCTGGGGGAATCAAGTGGGTGACGATCTGTGGGGGATCTAGAGACGTAAGGAGTGCAACAATAGCCAATTCGCTTGGAGGGCTTGAGTTGGTTTCTGCTACATCTCAGACCGAAGTCTTATAGTAGGCTAGTGTTTGTAGACAGTTTGTACTGTGCGGTGTTCTATTTGGACGAGGTCCCGAGGTTTTTCTACAGGTTGTAGTTTCCTCGTTAAAAAATCTCTGGTGTCTTGTGTGTTTTACTTTCCGCATTATATTCTCTGATTATATAATTAAAGTACACAATAAGTAAGTTATTAATAACCTGATCGTTGTCCCCAATCCATTCATTGGATTTACCAAGACCTTGTCTTGTGTCGGACTTATACCTTGAGATCCAAACTCAGGTTATACAGATTTGGATATTGATTTTTGAGATCGTCCAGATCTGACCATAAGACTCACGATCCCAAACGAAAAGTTGTTAGTATTTCGGTACCCCTACTTTTTCAATTAGTATCAGAGTCGGTGAACACATAAAAGGCGTAACTGTATGTGTTTTTCGCGGCTTGTGAGTTATTTAACAAAGCATAAAAGCTTGTAACGTACCACCAAAGTTTGATGGCACAAACTACCTATGGTGGAAGACTGCAATGAGATCGTTTTTGCAAGCCCGGGATTTCAAAACTTGGGTTTATGTAGAAAAAGGATATACACCACCAACTATTATAAATGGTGAGGTATCTGTCCCCAAAGACATAGCGTATTACGATGACGTGGAAACTCTCTCCGCTAAGCAAAACTATGATGGGCTTAACGCTATCATCCATGCAGTAACACCTGATCATTTCCATCATGTGGCCACATGTGCAACCTCACAAGAGGCTTGGATTAGATTAAGGACCGTGTTCGAAGGGAATTCAGCAGAAAAAGAAGCTAGACTTCAAAACCTCATGTCTGACTGGGAGAACCTTCAAATGCTTGAGGATGATACCTTTGAAGAATTTAACCACAAATTGTCTGAGATAGTAAATGCCTGTAACACTTTAGGTAAAGCAATTCCGGAAAGGGACATTGTGTGTAAAATTCTGAGGTCATTATCCTCAAGATACGAATCAAAGAAACATGACATTCAAGAAGTACACGGCTTAGACATAACAAGAAGCGACCTTGTTGCTAAGCTAAAGATCTTCGATCATGAGCGAAAAGATGAAAAAAAATCTATCGCTTTTGAAGCTGTAAGCACTCCATCTACCTCATCTCCACTGAAATTGTCATGGGCTGATGAGTGTGAAGACCTTGACAATGAAAAAGTGGAAACTGAATTGTCCCTGATTACACATCAACTGAAAGATCTTCTCAGATCTAGAAGAGACAGGCAATTCAGGAGCAGAGGATTCTTAACAGCATTGAAACCTAATCCTGACCGGGATGAGGATGATCTAGTTGATGTACAATGTTTCAAGTGTCGAGGCTTTGGACACATGAAAGACATATGCCCTAGTAAGGAATACCATAAAGGGGATAATGCTCTCTCAGCTCGATTCGATGATATGCCTGACCAGCATGAATTCGAATTAGATCATGAAGAAACTGCTTTAATGGCAGGTACTTCAGATGAACGATCTTGTTAGAGCATGGCTCGGTCAACCTCACTAAGTGTTGGTATGTCAAGCTTAGTTGTCAACTTTAGTGATCAAAACTCGACCGCTAAATAACACACAATTAGGTGAAGTCATGTGAGAGTTAACTTTAGGTTGTGGAAGATTTTGGTAGGATTTAGAATCACTAGTTGAAGAGTTGAACAAAGACTGAAGATCAAATGAAAACATCCGGCTTCATCATTCAACAGGTTAGTGAATCTAAATAACGCGATTCCATTATCTTTTACACTTGTGCTGCAAAAGACATAAACATAACTCTCAGCTTGAGCTTTACGTTATGACTTGATCACTTGTGATCAGTGTGTCTTAAGATAACTCCACTTTACCGCTTGCGGTATTTGTGTGGTAGTTATGACGTTCCATATTACTTAGAGCTTTCTTTTCTTCTCCGTCTCTAAGTTAATATAAAGGTTTTTCCTAAAACCTTTTCGAGTTGGATATAGCAATGTGATGTTATCTCGGTAGTACTGCGAGATTTGATCCATCACAGTATTGTGTCTCTTCTTACCTAGTCTGGCTCTGTCGGATTGATTGCATATACTTGTGTTTTTACCTGGAAAAACAATGCACCGTCTCTGGGTACTTTCGTAGTGTTCGAGATCAAAGTCGAACAAGACGAGCCTAAACCAAGTCAATGGCCATTCACGTCTTGCTTCGGTCACAGAGAGGATAGAGGTTGGTCTAGGGAGGGAAACGGCGAAGAAACTTGAGATCAGGTTAACGATGTGTTTTGGGTGTAAGAGTTCAAGATTTCCGTCGTGAAGATGACTGGAAATCTCCAAGGCAAGAAGAGTGTTGGGTTGCTCAGGCGTGTTTTCTTCTGAGGCTCTGGTTTATGTAGGTGTTCTGAATATCTGGTTGTTTCTGGAAAGATGTCCTTGCCTTGGAAGATAGAGGAGGCCTCTATTTATAGTTTTGAACTCACCATGATCTCTCGACAGAGAAGGTGGAAGTCGTGGAAGAGTGGAGGACATGGGTTGGTTTCCGTAACTGCCTGAGTTGTGTAGAACATGTCCAATCGCGCCATCTTCTCGTAACTGTCCACTATCTCTATCAGTTTCTTTCGACTGTCGTAGACCGCCAGACCAATACCCCTAAAGTTATCCCCCCGTGTGATGTTTTGATGTCTCGAGTAATACGCATATATTGCGTAGTTGAGTTGAGTTGAGTCTGAGTAGAGTCGTATGACTAATTGTCATGACCAACGTGAGTGTGGTGCCTCCAGGACACGAGTATAGGAGTGGCCTTGGCTGTTGGCCAAGACCAGGAGTTCATAGCGCCATTGGCTCGTAGCGCCAGAGCCCAAGGGGCTACGGCCTTGGCCTTTGGCAAGGCCAACCTCCAAAGCGCTTTAGCGCTAACCCGTTATCATGGCGCCACGGCCTTGGCCTTTGGCCGAGGCTAGTTTCTCGTGCACTCATGGTGGATCATGGTTCGTGGTGCCATGCTATATGGCGCTATGACTTTGGCATTTGGCCAAGGTCAACTTTGTTGCAGCTGGTGCGTACTGGCTATGCCTTGGTTATGGTGTGCGTGTTTACGCTACAACATACTTGAAGTCATGGCGTGTTTATCCATGGTATATTAGACCATCCTGAGTTTGGGATGAGGCCTGTTTAAGCATGTTTAGGCTGTTGTATGCTTCTCAGGGAGTTCTGGACAGGCCTAGAACTTCGATATTCCTGAGGTTTTCATTAAGACTTGAATGTTGAGTCGTATAAAGAGGAAATCCATGAGGATGCGTCTCTGTTAACTCTTCACCATGTACCATATAGTGATCTGGTTCTGATACCGAGGAATTCGAGGCGATGTCGACATGAAGCAGATTAATGGGTTTAATGTGTTGGTGAGATTATCAGTACTGCACTATGATATCATCCTCTCCACCGGGGGGTTTATAAGAGAGAACTCATAGAGAGTTTATTCAGCTCGTAGAACGGGTTGCATTCTGAGCTATAGAGATGTGCCTGAATAGGCAATTGCCTCTAGGTTAGGCCTGGTTAGAGAGTGTTTTTTACAATCTTGTCCCTCTCTCATTTTTCACCATCTACAGAAAGTCCCCTGGTTAGTGTGGAACAGTAATGTTTCATACTAAGCACTCGGATTG
>JAJJMA010206188.1:1885-34229 GCA_023529015.1 Papaver nudicaule | reverse complement strand
TTTAAAGAGAAGATTGATGGTTTCTTCTCTTTGTGTAGGTACTGTTGTTGTTGTGAAATTAGGGTTCATCTGCTGCTGTAAGTATGAATCTGAATATTAAATTATGATTTGGGTATTTTCCTAATTTTGATTCGTGTGTTGGTTCTATGAAATTGAAATTAGGTTTAGTTTTGCTTATTTTAAGATTCGTCTGATAGGTATATGAAACTGAAATTATGTTAGTTATTTTTTTAATTTTATGATTTGGGTGTTTGGGTATCACAACATTTGATGTGTTGTTGAAATACGATTTGGGTGTTTGGGTATTTAAAGAAATGGCAGAACTGTCTCTATAGTTGTTGGGTTACAACCATCTATTGATTGTTGATTAGAGTCTTAACTATTTTTTGTATAGTAAGCTTTAGCTATGTGCTAGCCACTTAAACTTGTAGTGAGGAACATAATAAAGACCGACTTCAATATTGTACATAACTTGTCCTGAGGATGTTATCTTAGTTTTAGTTATGTGGAGATATATTAATATAGATGTTGAGTGTTGAGGATTTGGTATCCAATGAATGAAAAATTAAGCCATCTATAGAATAGAGTAACTTGTATACCATCTTAAACTGATGGAGTCTGCATCTTAACTAGTATAGTAACTTGTTCAAGGTTTTTGAGTTTGCAATGTGCTTATGTCTTCCTCCCTCTTAATTACAGGTAATTATGGCTCAAGCGGAGGTCGATGAAAAAAAACTGCCCAAGTATAAGGAAGATGTCTGGAGAGAACTACAGGTGCAAACTTACCAGGCTTTTATAGCAGATATCATTGGAGAAAAACATTCTACACATGAAGAAAGTCTTTTATTTGTTCCTCCAAATATTAAAGAAGACGACTGGAAAGTGTTCTGTGAGAATGAGAACAACCTAGACCAACAGAAAGCAGAGAAGATCATATGAGGAAGGTGTTCCAGTTAGAAAGATTATCGCCTAGTCATGTGAAAGTGTTGCTGGATGACATTCTGCTTCTAGTCTTTTTCTGTTTTGCACTTTTTTGGATAACACATTTTGGGGGTTAAATTGAATGTTTTAAATGATGTGTGGTTTTTGTTTTTGTATATATTTGTGTTCTGTTATAATGTGATGATGCAGGTGACTGCAGTTGAGGTTCAGTGAAGCGGTAGTAGCCACCCGGGGAATACCGTTCCCTGGTAAGTACTTAGCTAGCTACATTTGTTTTTGCTTGTACTACTGAGTTATAATTTCTTGATATTGAACTTCAATTTATACTTTCTTGCAAAGAGAAAGGGGGACAGTGAAGGATATAAGCCTGTTACGGGGAAGCAAGTTTGCTTCACGGTGTGGAATATAAGCCTTCCTCGGCTTCAGCTAATCTTGGAAAAGTACCTGCTCATACTGATTCACCTGCTCACTCGGCTTCAGCTGCTCGTGGAAAAGATATTGCTCACATAGGTTTTGATTATCTATCACCTGAGAAGGCAGATATCTTGATCTCTGAGCCCATGGGTAAGTTTCTTGCCTCATCATTTTAGGTTATTGGCAAGAAGAAGTATGTGTCAGCTTCAGTTACGTTTCAATTACTTAACATGTATATATGTCATTGATTAAGAACTTGAGCTATGTACAATTAACATGAATCAGATTAAAATTTGTGTTGTCTGTTTCCTGTTCATGTGTGTATGTTGAAGTGAGTATGTTGAAGTGAGTATGTTGAAGTGATTCTACTTCTTTCATTAGTACTTGGTGGTAGTAAAGAAGTAGTAGCAGCAAATTGTCGCGTGCTCCTCAACACTCAAACCTTCTTCTTGCTTTTTTTTTATCACTTGCTGGTAAAGAAGAACAAGAAGAAGGTTTGTGGGTACAAGGAGTGCGCCTTTTTGCTGCTTAGGTAGTAAGTAACAGCAAATTGTTGTTCGCGGCCACCCGGCCAAATCCTCTACTACTATCATTATCACTTTGTGGTCATATAGAAGGCGAGGGTTTGACGGTTTGTGGCCGTGTGCGCCTCTTTGCTGTTTAGGTAGTAAAACTTTTGAAAACTAGTATTTGCATTGCACTTTCAACTCACCGGTGTGCTTTTTCCTGAGAATCCCATTTCAGAAGTGACTCATTTGTGGTATTTCATAGCTTTTGAGCATTGTGTGATTGATCTAAAGTATTTGACGATTCTCTAGTTTCAAGTGTTCATTTTCTTTTCGGAAACTGCTGTAGGATACACTTGGCTCCATTCAGCGATGAGTATTTGTATGTTGAAATAGCAAACAAGGTACCTAGTTCTTCTTTTATACATTCTTCTTTAAGTTCCATATGCTATATTTGGCCTGTATGTGGTGCAACCCAGTTTGTACCTTTTTCCCGTTTCTTGTTCATTTGGCTGTTTCTGTTGATTTACAACATCTGTTAATTTTTCTGATTGTAGCTATTTTTTCTATTCTAGGCTCTCTTCTGGCAGCAACAAAACTATTATGGTGTTGATCTTACATCTTTGTATGGATCTGCATTTCAAGGATACTTTTCTCAGGTCTTACTTCATACCTCTGAAATTTTTTCATTTCGAAAACCAAATTATACATGCTTTCACGTTAGATTAGAGGATAGATTTTCTATATGGGAATGGTTTCTTAAAATGTTCTGTTTAGATGATAAACTAGAAACCACTTGAACGAAAAGGATATTGTGACTGGTAGTTCCATGTTAACACGATACTGCATTGAGAATGGGAAAGATATCTTATTTTTGAAATGGAATACCTGCACCCTTTGTTTTTGCCTCTGATATTGATCAATTTCTCTATATTGACATTTGGTTTATAATTTCGTGCGAGGTATTGTGCTGCGGGCTTATGCAAAGGGAAAGGCTAGGGTACAGTGAAGGATAAGAATGCATTTGGATGACAGGTATATGACCTCTCCTGTATCACATCAATTAGGCAAATTTTGTTGTTCTAAGTTAAGGTTTCTGAATATTGGATACAATGGTTAACAATTGCAGGGATATCGTGCACTTTCAGCTATATGGAAGGTACAACAAAGCCAAGGCCTTACTGTGCAAATTCCTTAACCTTATTGATTTGAGCTGTATTGACTGTCCCTTGCTATATTGAAGTATGTATGCAAATGGTTGTGCTACATTTTATAGTAGCAAGGGACAATCAATACAGGTTTAAATTCTTAAGGTTACCATGTCGACGGATGTAGCTTTTCCTTTGCAGCCCTCACTTCGACAACTTCGGCAAAGACAGGTATCTCGACTTGTCTAGCTTTTTTTTCTTTTTCATCTCTGTAACTGTGATGTGATATATTACACTTGTATGTGGAATTCATCGTTGTAGTTCTATTCAAGTTTATAATTTTGCTGTATATATATTGAATGAGGAGAATGATTGTGAACAAATTGATTGATTGAATGAACGAAACAATTGTTGGGGGTTTGGGTAACTGCAGGGTGAAATCACAGCAGGGTAAATATTGGGGGTAAAAAACAAATAATTTTTTTTTTTTTTTGCTGGTAAAAAATACGCAACAGAAATTGGTCGTTGCTTAATTTGGTCTTCGTTGACCAGTCAAAGTCTAGCAACGGTGACTAAACTGTTACTACATTTTCACCATGGTAAACTGAAGTCAGTCTTGGCTGACTGAGTCAAGACTTCGCAACAAATGGTAAAAAATTAGAAACGGCCAATCGCTGTTGCTAGTAAAAATTGTAGCAACATAACTCCAGCCGTTGCCAAACAGTTGCTACCAAAAATAAGCAACGGCAACATTATCGTTGCTGAATTTACAAACACCACGTATAGCAACGGCTCGCTGGTGTTGCGAGTCAACTACGCAACTGAAACTGGCTGTTGCATCCAGCCAAATATGGTGTAGTGAATGACCCCAACGGTGAACGCGTACATGTGTTGCTTTTGGCATTTCAGAGAACGAGCTAAGTCTGTATGAACGCGTTCATGAACGCGTACATACAAGTTCAAGAATTCTCCTGAATTCTCCTGAACTCTATTGACTGCTCTATGAACGCGTTCATATAAGCCATGCGAAAACTTCCAACTCCATATCTTGAAGTTTTCATTCTAGGCATGATTAGTTCTCGGACTTGTCCTGACTTGGCCCATGGAATTCAACAACTTAATCCAAGCGATGTTCAAACTAAGTATTTGGGCCAGACGTCGCAAAGCGATGTCCAAACAAGCATTGGACCAGAAGTCGCGAACCTTCGAACAAGGTTGAGTGTTCTTTAACTTTTGGCTTAGTCCAAAGTTCTTAGAAGATTGAGAATTGGTAATCAAGCTATGGACTTTCCTAGTTCCGGAACTTGCTTGAGCCCTACTCAAGGTTGCTTAAACTTTAAGCAAAGCCTCCCTTGGTGATCACTATAAATAGACGACCTTCTGCAAGATACAATCTCAATCCTCTACACATCCGTATATCCTTGCATAAAGGTTGGTCGTCATCTCGAAGTCCTTTTGTACTACGACTATTGAAAGACTTCACTTGAGGATCGTGAAGCACAGATCGGAAGTAAAATTCCATCCCGTATCTTAGGTCGATTGAATTCTTTCAATCTTATCACGACCAAGATTTGATAGAAACTTCGTAAGGTAGATCTTGTATCGTAAACCCTAGAAGTTCCCAAACGCAAATTCACGAACTAGGTTTCATACTAAGTTCGTCTCGCGTTTGGAGGTAAAGTTGTTTAGGCTAGATCAATAAGCCCTATTCAACATATCGATTTCCATTAACCTTGACTTTAAGTCTAAAGGAAATCACAATTGTATTCTTGTTTGATTACTTGGATACTTTTAGGCGTCTTGTTAGAGGCAGGGTAGCGCTAGTCTTCACGAAGGGAAGTGGAGCAACTCCTAGGCCTATAAAGGACGTCAGCTAGGGGAATCAAGTACGTAGGCTACTGCAGGAGCCAAGAGACGTAGGAGCACATTGGTAGCTGAATTGCTTGAAGGGTGAATTCAGTATCGATACAGTCCAGTCCGAAGTCTGAGAGTAGGCTAGCGTCTGTATACCGTTCATACTGAGGGTGTTCACATCTGGACGAGGTCCCGGGGGTTTTCTGCTAGGTTTGCAGTTTCCTCGTTAACAAAATTCTGGTGTCTTGCATTACTTTTCCCTTCCGCATTATATTGTCTCTGATCTATATAATAAAAGTAATTGCAAGTTTGTTGATTCATAACCTTTGAGTGAATCCATCTCTACTGAGATCTGCAAGAACTACGTTCTTGTTCGGGTTCGGTTCTCTGAACTATACTCAGGTTGTTGTTTGAATATTGATTTGTGAGATCGTTCAAACAACCATAATCAACTAGGTTCACGAAAACAAAAAGTTGGTAGAATATCTCGGTATCCTCGCTTTTTCAAATGTGTCTTTACCATGTGAGTTATAAAAGGTCGAAAAGACCCTAGGGTTTCCTAAAGGTTTGTGTGAACCAGGAAATATATTCCTGTGCGTCGAGGCTAAAAAGGTGTGATGCTGAAACGGTTCTCGACCACATGGACTCTCAAGTACGACATCAAACATTTGTGGAGAATTTAATATGTGTTTCTTGTTTCGAAACCTTAACCAAGGTTTTGTTAAACATAATCTAGATTTCGAAACCAATCTTTAGGTTTCGCTATATGGATTTGGGAACCTTAATATGGTTTTGGTCATATAATGAACTTTAGGTACCGAACCTTAATTTGGTTTCTGCCAAAACAAATGTACGTTTCGAAACCATAATATGGTTGACCCAGAATGCGTAACTTCGAAGTTCAAACTCTATCTTTTTGATTTGTGCTTCAACGAATTAATGAGTTTGATATTCTCAGTTTGAAGTTTGAATTCGTTCATCTTCAATGTACAACTAAGTGAAATTGAGTCATCATCAGAAATATGGTTAGTCGCTTCAAATAAGTAGACACATGATTTCTGATCAATACTGTACGTGATTAAAATCTTCGTATGATTTTACTACTCGATCAAATATTCATTTGATTATTCATTTGATGTTTTGATTTGAATTCTTGGATATCATTAACGTGACATCTATATTGGAATCAAGAATTCAGGAGATTTAACATTTTGCTAGTTACTCGTGGAATCTCACACCGTACTTCCAATGGTATATCTATTTGCGTGATTCAGAATGTTTGAACCTACGTGTTCACTTAAGTTTAACACACAAGGCTTGTCCACGTCTGTTATGATATGTTTATGCGGAACTTTGAACCACGTTGGACCAGATCCTACTTCCACCTAGGATCGTCTGGTTAGCCCAGCAATACCAAGGAAGTAATGTCGACATTATTAAAGCTGGTGACGACATTTGGAAGTAATAATATCTAAGGAGATTTTCGAAACAAATGACATGTTTTCGAATTGAGCTCTTTCCCAGGGAGCGTATTTGGTAAGCGCTATATTTCGAATTAAAAGAAATATCCGAATATACGTTAAGATATTATTTGCTTTGATTGCTCTTGGCTAAACATCTTTCGAAAATATATTTTCTTTATGGAATATATTTTTCTTAAATGTAAAATGCTAGAGTATTAGTACTCATTAAATGCTATGAGACTAAATGGGGAATTTCGAAATTAATATGTAAATGTGCTTTGTGGAATTTCCGAAATTAAGTTTGCCTCATTTCAAAGCTAAGCCTTAGTCAATATAAATAGGAGTGGTATCTCTCCTAAAAGCTTTATCCATCTGGCCAAGCTCTTCTTCAGAATTGTAAGCTTGTGTTTGTCGCTTTTCTTTTCAGTTACCTTTGAGCTTTTGCTCTTGGTCTAGAATTGCGTGAAAGTCTTCTAGGGATCGAGAAGCCTAGAAGTACCTCTTACGGGAAACTAGTTTATGTTTACTAGTATTCTTTGTATTGTACTTGTGTTTTGTTCTATCACGTCTATCAAACCTTGCGACCTTATTTCTTCTATGGTCCTTCTCTTCTGCTATAAGGCCACTCAAGATCGTTGTGATTAGAACATACTCTTTATTTATACCTGGATTTGTCAGCAAGCCGCTTTCGGTTTGTGTGCCTAAACTATAGATATTGAGTGGAATCAAGATCGTTGTTATTGGATTTGTTCTTTGCAGGTACATCGTTCTTCACGGTCATATCATATCGTACTTGCTACAGCTATCTGCTTGATTCCAACTGGGACGACAAGGTTGCTCTTTCGGGAGTTTAGGTTTTGAAACCTTGATCTATATCTCGAGGTGTTTATTGCCTAAGTAAACTCAATATCCTCGCTCTTGGTGTAAAACAACTTCGGTGAAATATTTGTTAGTTACCAAGGATATCATCTAGCGATTTGACCTGCCGCTATTTGGTTGTTGTTCACTAAGGTTGTAATCGTCCGATTGGAAGTCGGGTAGCGATAGTCCTCGCGACGGGCTGTGAGGCAACTCTTGCGTAAGACAGTAAAGGACGTCTGTTTGCGTAGGGGAGTACATGTGCGTGACCACCTTGCTTTGGTTGGAGGCGTAGGAATACTGAGGGGAAATCTTTGTGACTAATAGTCGTATTAGGGTCATATTGTCTGCACCAGCTAGTTCGAAGTCTGAGAGTAGGTGTGTTGGTGGCTTAATTCTTAAGAGTATTCAAAACTGGACTAGGTCCCGGGTTTTTCTACGAGTTTGTAGTTTCCTCGTTAACAAAATCTTGTGTGTACTTTACTTTACTTCCGCATTATATTTGAGTCGTCATTTATAATTAAAGTATCGTACTTGGTTGGTTGACATAGTCTTTCGGATTCTTGTATTGACTCCCTCGTGTGAATCAATCTGATCTGAAGAAGATCTTGTTCTTGAGTTCTTGATTACAGGAACCGGTCAAGGTTTGACTTATAGGTGGACTAAAATAAAAGATTGGTGGTGTACTCGGTACCCTCGTCTTTTCAATTGGTATCAGAGCCGGCAAATACCTTAAGATCTAACAATCTGTGTTTGGCTCGATCCAACCCATAAGAATAACCATGAATAAGAACAATGATTCAATCAACATACCTTCAAGATTTGTCTGCACAGGAAAACGTTCTCCCAATGTTCAACCTGTTAGCATAAGAGTACCTGGTTCTAAGCCGTGTGTTATTAGTATCCGAACATCATCAGAAAATGACTCGACTAAAGAATCAAGTATGTATGATAAAGATCTACCAACACAAGCAATTATTCCTCAGATCAAGATAATGAAAGGTACACCTATCTTATTACTACTGAAAACAAAACTCTAAGGAAAAGGTTAAACAATACTCTTGAGAAAATGAGAGAGCTCAGTCTTCTGTGTGATCATTCCACAAAGCAAAAACTTGATGGTCGTATGATTGCTTCTTTATAGCAGTCTACAAATAATCGGAAGAAACAATGTGTTGCACTCTCATCTCGCATCAAAGTATTAGAGGAAACAGTGTCCTCCTTGAGTCCTGTTAAGAAGGAACTGTCGGATCTTCGAGATGTTCATAATCAATTCAAAGCTCGATCACAGATCTCCTTAATGATCTCTCTGATGCTTGTCAAAAGAACTGTGACATGAACAAGGACTTTGTCCCATCTCTGGAAAATCTTACTAAGGATACTGCACATGCTTCTTCAAAAAAATAACCTTTCCAAAATTGTTTTGTATTGTTCTTATTGAAAGGTCATCTGTCAGACTGGTGTAGATCACGCAAGAGACTTCTTAAACGAGTAAATGGCTTTTCTTCAAGAATTAGACAGAAATCAGAAGACATCATCACCAGAGTCGGGTGTATCATACACAAATTCTTCAAATATATCTGTAGAAAGTGAACACTGTAAGTCTTCTTGTTCCCCCTCAATGTGTGAAACAAATCCTAACATGTTATGTACACGTAGCATTGCCATTTCGAAAGAGATGTCTCATTTCCGAAAGAAATCATGTAGTACACAATCTAGCACTGTGTCGTATCAAGCAATGTCAGCTACATAAATATGTAAGGATATAATGGTATGTTGTTGTAAACTAGAATTTTAATTATATATATGTATATATATATATTATTTTTAAAACAAAAATCTCTAAAAATATATTATGAGTAATTAATAATGATTCCTAGTTATTTCATCATTAATGCATATTAGAGAAACTTGGAAACAAGTTGATTCGAAAAGTCTCTAAAGTCTAGGTTTTGGAAATTGCCTTAATAATAATTCATGAATATTTCCAGAATTATGATTAAAAGTTGTTTTAAAGGCATTCCATATCATGCTTTCGAAAACCCTATTTTCATCTTCAAAATCACCTGACTCGAACTATGACAAAACTTCTGGTCAAGAAAAGCTTCGGACTTGTTTACTCTCGAAAGAAGAAAAAGGATTCCCCAGTAGACAGTCATACCGAAACATGCAATCTGTCTACATGTTGTGTGGAGTTTCAGCAGACAAATTCTTCTAATCGTTTGAGTAATGCTTCAGCAAAATCTGACTTTCTCCAAGAACACTTTGTCTCAACAGTCGATGTCAAAGGAGATCTTTTTGAAGAGATGATTAATACTCAAGGGAAAATGTTCTTTCTTAAAGAAAAACTAGCTGCTGTAAAAGAGATGCTTGATTAGATCTATTCCTCGAATAATCATGGTCATCAATCTCACGATTTTTCAAATAAGATTGCTGAAAGTGATGATAACCTCTGAAAAATTGTTTCTCAGTATTCGATAGACTTTTATAAAAAGGGATGTAAGCAAACCTACACATTATTCTAGAACTACCTATGTTTCGAAACTATTATAAAATAAAAAGGTTATTAGTAGATTTTTATTCCTTTGTTATTATCTGTTTCGAAATTAAATAAAAATTATTATTATTATTTATTTGCGTCTGATTCGAATCTGTTCATGAAAAACTAATTAAAAAATTTAAATTATGTATGTTGTATTAGTTCACGCAATTTCGAATCATTTTCTGAAAAATATAAAAAGTAGAAAATCAGAAAACCTAAATAGTGCGCAAGTTTCGAATGCAACATTGAGTTAATATTTCCAAATCTATTATGGATGCATGTTGCAGGTTATCAAGATAACTTCAATGAAAAGATATGGGATGGAAGGCCCCAGTTCGTTGACTAATTTTAAGTTTGATTCTTCTATTAATAGTTAGCTCAGTATGATTTTGCTGGGCGTCAAATTTGGCTACTGAAAGAGTAAGGCTACCTATTGCCAAGTTTAACATAAAAATGATCAAAAACCGAAATCAAAGTTATTTATAGCAGCAGGTAAGGGAAGGTTTCGTAGGCACGAATTTAATATTGACTACTATAGTTACTTTTGGTTTATATGAACAACCAAATTTTGAATTTTGTGATGGAATTCGCAAACTATAAATTTATAGCCATTGAATTAAACTAAATGGTAGATTTTCTTGAATATAATGTTGTTGAAATATATTCATCCTCCTAACTGTATATCAACATATGCTTATATTGATTGGGCAGTTGAAGTGTTGCGTCTTAGGCTATATAATGCCTCCGCATATTGTAGATGAGAATAATGTCTGCAATTGCGAGCCTCACCAGCAAATTTGAAGAGACATAAGCAGTGCTCCCGAACTGAAACTTCAGGAAAACTCTATTAAATGTGCTTCCAATGAATTCTCAACATCTATCAAGGTTCACATACGTCTTCTTCCTACGTAAGGCATATAAAAATGGATGGCTACTCAACATGCAAGCAAGGTGAAATGGGGCCGCCATTGTCAGCAAGTTCGTTCACCATATCAAAAGTTAAGAATTTGTTCGGGGTTCAGGAGTCCCATATTGCTATAACCACTTTGAAGAACAACCATGGGGTCTGCAAGATAAACATACTTAGATGGCTAGTAGATGGAGATCAGTTCAAGTCTTTTTATTTGGTTTGCAGAAAAGAAAAAATCTGAAAGAGGAAAGCACTGAGAATGTCATATTACAAAGAGTACTTCATTGTGTTATCTCTTTTGTTACAACTTAAATTCTTTTGTCTTCTCAGATTTCTTTTCCCATTGAAGTTTGATTATATAATTTTTGAAATAATTCACTAATGAAGTTCTATGTTTTTTCTTTGACTGCTTGATTGGCTTTATGAGACCTCAAAATGACATGACTTTTAAATAAATTTCTTATAGGGATGGTTGTTTCATTGTTCACAATGTGCACCGTGTCATAGGAAAAGGTTGTTTCAGATGTGGGGCTCCCGACCACATGGTCAACGAATGCACTGCTTGCTATATTAAAATATGTCACTTTTTATCCTTTGGCAGGCGTCATTACCTGGTGATGACTAAAATATTGGGCAGTTTATGAAGTTCAATATTGCCATCTACACGAGTTCTTCGAAAATCTTGAATGTCAATAACCATAAACGAATCAGAGGAACAATCGGTCATATACGTTTTTCCGTCATGGTTAACTATATATGGCGTTGTCAAAGCCGGATAATACAAACTGATTTTATTGATCCAAAAATAAATCCCAGCATTGAATTAGTGACATGTGCCGCAATGTATCATACATGTTACAGTTATTTGTTTATAATATGAACTTCCTAGAAATCAAATGAACGAAACATAAACCGCGCAAAGCTCGTGCCTACGGCACGGGTCGTACCCTAGTTAAACAATAAGGCATAATGGCACTATAGTGAGATAAAGCAAACATAATCCTTGAAGTGTATTTTCCTTTTCTAAATTTTAAACATTTTGGTAATGTTATCTTGACATCACAAAGAGAAGAATTAACACACAAACAAGTGTTTAAGTAAGATATTACTTATTGGTGTCATTAATGAACCTCTTTTCTCCGTTCCTTTTTATGTAGAGATACTATAATCAATAATTACCATTATTAAGAGTAATAATTTAGTTCGAAGGTTACCTGAGATTCTTCATCCAGAATATCAGAGAGAAACTTGATGATGAGTTTGGCTCGAGACAATTTTGTGCATGTTCTCATAACGGTGTGCCCAAAAATTTTTTGTGCTTTTCCTCACCATCTTTAGTGGGAACTTATGGTGAGATTGCACAACACAATCAATTAATGTTGGAGTGAACAGTTTGTGTTAGAGCATGGCTCGGTCAACCTCACTTGGTGTTAGTGTGTCAAGCTTAGTTGTCAACTTTAGTGATCTAAACTCGACCGCTAAACAACACACATTAGGTAAGGTCATCATTAAGTTATCTTTAGGTTGTGGAAGATTTTGGTAGGATTTAGAATCACTATTTGAAGAGTTGAAGAAGACTGAATATCAAACGAAGACATCCGGCTTCACATTCAAGAGGTTAGTGAATCTAAATAACGTGATTCCATTATCTTTTACACTTGTGCTACAAACGACAAAAACATAACTTAATGCTTGAGCTTTACGTTACGACTTGATCAGTTGGGGTATTGTTTACGTTATAACTCCACTTTATCGCTTGCGGTATTGTTGTTGTAGTTATGACGTTCCATATTACTTAGAGCTTTCTTTTCTTCTTCGTCTCTAAGTGATATAAGGTTTTTCCTAAAACCTGCGAGTTGGATATAGCAGTGGTGATGTTGTCTCGGTAGTATTACGAGATTTAATCCATCACAGTATTGTGTCTCGA
The DNA here is from genome assembly GCA_023529015.1 of Papaver nudicaule. Classification (NCBI taxonomy): domain Eukaryota; kingdom Viridiplantae; phylum Streptophyta; class Magnoliopsida; order Ranunculales; family Papaveraceae; genus Papaver; species Papaver nudicaule. The sequence goes on along the minus strand of JAJJMA010206188.1, from coordinate 21,665 downwards.
CTTACCTTGTCTGACTCTGTCGGATTGATTAGTACGTACTTGTATGTGCTAAATATAATTGAGATCGTGACTCACACTTAAGTTGTGTAGACTCGATATACTGTTGTTCTGAGTTTGAATAATACGTCATGGTTTGGCTCTGATTACTGAAGTTCTGAATCATTTATTTGATTCTCTACATATGAACATCTAGAATGCCATATGAAACCATATTCATGCTATCTCATCTTATGGACTTTCAGAGTTCGAAACCTCAATGTAGGTTTTTGTAAAACTTAACTTTGATTTCGAAACCATAATCTGGTTTTTGTATCCATAAGCTATTCGGTCTGAAACTTAAATGTTGTGACCAATGAGAGAATTTGAGTTCGAAACGATGTTTACTGGCTAACAGTGACTTGAAAATCGAGACCAATGTGTCTTGACCATGTGAGTTCAAAAAGGCCGAAAAGACCCTGGGGTTTCCAAAAGGAACCGGGAAATAAACCTGTGCGTCAAGGACAAAAAGGTGTGATGCCGAAACGTCTCTTGACCACATGGACTCTCAAGTTCGACACCAAATATCAGTATGTAGATTTCGAAACCTAAAAATGGTTGTCTGAGAATGCGTATTTTCGAAGTTCAAACTCTACCATTTTGATTTGTGCTTTAACGAATTAATGATATTCTCAGTTTGAAGTTTGAATTCGTCCATCTTCAATGTACAACTAAGTTGGTTTGAGTCATAGTCAGAAAAATGGTTCGTCGCTCTAGTTAGTAGACACATGATTTCTGATCAATATGGTACGTGATTAGTTCTTCGTATGGATATACTACTTGATCAAATATTCATTTGACGTTTTGATTTGAATTCTTGGATATCATTAACGTGATCATCCATATTGGAATCGAGAATTCAGGAGATTCAACATTTTGCTAATTACTCGAAGAATCATACACCGTACTTTTACTGGTATATCTTTTTGTATGATTTGGAATGTCCATTGAACCTACGTGTTCACTTAAGCTTAACACACAAGGCTTTTCCACGTCTGTAATGATACGTTTATGCGGAACGTTGAACCACGTTGGACCAGATCCAACTTCCACCTAGGATCGTTCTGGCCTGTCCAGCAAAGCCTAGGAAGTGATGTCGACATTATCAATGCTGATGACGACATTTGGAAGAAATAATACCTTAAGGAGATTTTCGAAACTAAAGGACACATTTTCGTAATGAGCTCTTTCCCAGCTGGGAGCATATTTTATTAGGCACGCTCTTTCTATTGATAATTCTCCTGAATTAATGAAATATCTTTGGCCAAACATTTATTGAAATATATTTTTCATTTATTGAAATATATTTTTCATTAATGTAAAATGCCATAGTAATAGACCTCATTAAATGCTATGAGTTCAGAACTAAATATGGAAATGTGCTTTAATGAATTTATGAAATTAACTCAGCCTCATTTCAAAGCTAAAGCCTTAGTCAATATAAATAGGAGTGGTTTATCTCCTAAAAGCTTTGTCCCTCTACCAAGCTCTTCTTCGAAATTGTTAGCTTGTGTTTATCTCACTTTTCCTTTCAGTTACCTTTAAGCTTTTACTTTCGGTCTGTATTAGTGCAAGTCTTCTCTTGGGGATCAAGAAGCATAGAAGTACCCCTAAAATTAGTTTATGTTTACTAGTCTTATTTGTATTGTACTTGTGTTCTGTTCTATCACGTCTATCAAACATTGCGATCTTGTTTATTTTATGGTCCTTCTCTTCTGCTATAAGGCCACTCAAGATCGTTTGTGATTAGAACATACTCTTTATCTATTAACCTGGATTTGTCAGCAAGCCGCTTTCGGTTTGTGTGTCTAAACTATAGATATTGAGTGGAATCAAGATTGTTGTTATTGGATTTATTCTTTCAGGTACATTGTTCTTCACGGTCATATCATATTATACTTGCATCCAGCTGTTAGCTTGGTTCCAACCGGGACAACAAGGTTACTCTTTCGGAAGTTTTGGTTTTGAAACCTTGATCAATATCTCGAGGGGTTCATTACCAAGTAAACTTAAATATCCTCGCTCTTGGTGTAAAACGACTTCGCTGAAATATCTGTTAGTTTCCAAGGATATCATCTAGCGATTTGACCTGCCGCTATTTGGTTATTGTCCATAAGGTTGTCGTCGTATGATTGGAGGTCGGGTAGCGATAGTCTTCACGACGGGATGTGGAGAAAATCTTACGTAAGACAGTAAAGAACATATGTTTACGTAGGGGAGTACATGTGCATGACCACCTTGTTGTGATTGGAGGCGTAGGAATACTGAGGGAAAAACTTTGTGACTAATAGTCATATTAGGGTCATATTGTCTGCACCAACTAGTCTGAGTCTGAGAGTAGGTGTATTGGCGGCTTAATTCTTAAGAATATTCAAACTGGACTAGGTCCAGAGGTTTTTCTACGAGTTTGTAGTTTCCTCGTTAACAAAATTCTTGTGTGTACTTTACTTTATTTCCGCATTATATTTGACTTGTCATTTATAATTAAAGTATCGTCCTTGGTTGTTGACAAAGCCTTTCGGATCTTGTATTGACACCCTTGTGTGAATCAATTAGTGATGAAAGAGATCTTGTTCTTGAGTTCTTGATTACAGGAACCGTTCAAGGTTTCAGTTATAGGTGGACTAAAATAAAAGATTGGTGGTGTACTCGGCACCCTCGTCTTTTCAGTTTGTTTACTATTATTAACAGAAACATAGTGTGTTTCTGATTGTTTCTCGTTTTTCATCAATAAGATGTTTAATTTTGTATCTACGAGAGCTGATATCAGTTTATCGAAGATTTTTTCATAGTCCAATGTCATAGTTATGGCGTCAGGGAGAATAGATTGACATGACTTTTTCAAGTTTGCCTCTAGAGTGTCAGAATTAGACTTTGTCATTCCTGAGGGATTTTCCTTTTGAAGGGAGTCAGAAGACTGTTTATAGGCAAGACAAGATTTATCATGATTATCTTGCCTAAGGGTGGCACTTTTACAACCTGTATCCACATCAGTAGTTTCGCTGCTTGGACTGACAGACTCTAAAGCAGTAGAAATAGCCTTTTTTTTTATCCTTTCTACGGGATCTGCACTTTTTTTTTTTCAGTATGAGCGAAGGTCTACAATAAGAGCAATGCTTAAAACAATTTTTAACACGCCTTTTAGATCCCGAGGTGAAGTTTTTCACCATAGAAAGTGCTTCTGAGGTAGTTTGTATATGTGAACATGTGTACACACTATACATGATTCACAGACTAGATAAAACACAAACTTACATCTTTCAGGTGTTTGCCCGCTCTGATATTAATTGAAAAAAAGGGGATCCCGAGATATACCATCAACTTTTGAATTCGTGAACCTAGTTGATTAGGTTACTTGAACGATCTAACAAATCAATATTCGAGCAACAACCCGAGTACAATTCTTTGTTCAAGAACCGAATCCTAACAAGAACAAGTTCTCGTAGATCTCAATAGAGACGGATTCACTCCAGGGTTAGAATCAAGAAACTTGCAATATTTTAATTGTAAAGATCATAGACAATATAATGCGGAAGGTAAAAGTAATGCAAGACACCAGAAGTTTTGTTAACGAGGAAACCACAACGAGCAGAAAACCCCCGGGACCTAGTCCAGATTTGAACACACACAGTATTAAGTGAATACAGACGCTAGCCTACTATCAGATTTCGGACCGGAATGTATCGAGACTGAATTATCCCTCCAAGCAACTCAGCTACCGCTGTGCTCCTACGTCGCTTGACTCCCGCAGAAGCCTACGCATTTGATTCCCATAGATGACGTCCTTTACAGGCCTAGAAGTTGCTCCACAGTCCGTCGTGAAGACTAGCGCTACCCTGCCTCTAACAGGACGCCTGGTTGTACTCGATTTGTTTTTTAACAAAGAATATGATAGGTGATTTTCTTTAGATTTAAAGTCAAGGTTAATGGAAATCGATTTACTGATAATGGCTTATTGATCTAGCCTAAACAGTTTTACCTCGTAACGCGTGACGAACTCGATATGAAACCTAGTTCGTGAATTGCGTTATGGAGCTTCCAGGACTTATAACACCGTGTGCAGCCATACAATGCTTCTATCAAATCTTTGGTCTTTATTAATTGAATTGACCGCCATAAAACAATCGACCTAAGATATAGGATCGAGAATATTACTCCAACCTGTGCTTTACGATTCCCAAGTGAAGTCTTTCAAATAGTCGTAGTCCAAGAAAAAGGACTTCGAGATGACAACCAACCTTTATGCAAGGATACATAGATTTGTAGAGTATTAGTTTGTATCTTGCACAAGGTCATCTATTTATATTGATCGTCAAGGGAGACTTTGCTTTAAAGTTAAGCAACCTTGAGTAGGGCTCAAGAAAGTTTCCGAACTTAGAAAAGTATATAGGCTTGCTTTGAGGTCTAACTCAATCTTCTTCTAACCCATTGGTAAAAATCTAAAGGCCGTGAGAAGACTCGCTGGAGGATGGCAATGGTTTAGCAAGTAAGCCATGCTATAGGGTCCATGAGATAAACATGAATGTAAAACACTATTGTGGACAAGAGCTCCATGGGCTTTAATGTGAACGAGTTCGAGAATCCATTCACAAAAGGAAAAAAAAACTCAAGATAAAAGTTTTTATCCATGGCTTATATGAACGCGCTCATGTGCAGTTTTTCTGAGTTCAGGTGTTTCTGAACTCTTGTATGAACGCGTTCATGAAAAACCTAAGTAAACCTAAGTGCCAAGAGAACTAGTCTTTGATCCTTCGAGATCACTATAAACAATATTATAGACTATTTTATTGATAGAATGGCAAATACGAAACCAAAAGGAAAACCTTTCTAACCCTTCAATGAGGACGATTGATTTATCAAGTGTATAAGCTCTGATTTCATATTCAATGGTCTTCGTCTCGAATACCTACACTATCCTAGTCCGAAATGATATTGTATATGTAACGCCCCAAAAATCGACCTGCTTAGAGGTCAAAAGCACAATCTACGTTATGAGGCATTAAGAATCTAATACATGCAATTAATTTCTAAATTACAGTTTCAATCTATAGATTAACCCAACTCTAAACCCTCTATGATATTTGATAAATGAGAACCTCTCAAGTGATATGAATATAATAATGTGTTGTTGTTACAATAACACAGACGTAAAAATATAACACAAACATCTTTGACTCGCTAACGCTTGAGATTTCGCAACGTAAATCTTCACGTGCACCATCGCTTCTGGTAACTGAAACTGAAGTGGAAACTAGTGAGCACATCATCCCAAAGGGTGCTCAGTGGAAACAAATACAACATTCAAGTAATCACTAATATCCTTTACAGTTCTACTAAAGGAAAGCGGTAACTGTCAGATAGTATGGTATTCCCCATAAAATGATCCGACCATACTAGAACGACCGAAATCATTCTCTATGATAATGACAAAAGGATGGTTCCAACCATACCAACATGCTCATAATAAATCACCCAATCACTCAATTCAAGTCAACAAAATATAAAGCATATTAAATAAGGATTGTTATTTCCAACCCGTCCCCACATAGCAATCTCATAAAGTGCCCACACAAATTATGAAACCAGGATTTCTCCCGAGTAAACGTTAGCATAACCAGTCAGACCGCAATGATATTCCCAAAAGAATGGTTCAACCATTCTACCAGTCAGGTAGAAGATATTCCCAAAGGAATGGTTCAACCATTACCAATAAGACCATAACAAACAAGCACAATATGCGTATGACTATTCTCCCCAGGTATAGTATTCTATAATATAATATTGAGGGTACAATTCCGTCCCCCTATTTATAATATTGTCCACGGCGCCAACGTCACATGCTATTTATAATATTGGTAAAGCAATACCGCCCCTTATTAGATAAATCTGATGCTATAAGTAATAATATTGAGGAAATAATTCCGCGTCCTCTATTTATAATATTGGAAAACAATTTCGCCCCCTATAATAATATTGGAAAACCATTATGCCCCCTATTAGAACTTAGCAAGGATCCATGGAATTCCCACAGACAATCCCCGCGGAGAGACTAGACAATACATATCAGGCGCATACCCATCAAATGAATATAAAAACATGCTTATAGATATTTAACTTTTAAATTAATCAATGATTACAAGAAGGTTATAAGAGTTCCCACCTGGATTGATGACAATCCCTGCCTACCTTGAAGTCCACCATCCACTGGTTCATCTTTCGTACTAATCGTTGTTAATACAAAGCAAATGTTAATCATACAATCACTCAAAGAATAGTTTAAGTAAACTATTATTCACTAATTTTATTCTATAAAATAATCTACTTATCTAATCTAGGTGAATTATATGTCATTTCGAAGGTCTCGCGAAGCTCTCCAACTTTGCAGAAGAGACCAAAAGCTAATTTGGACTCTAAGTTGTCCAAAAACCCAAAATAATGTAACTAACCCTAACACATGGACCAACGGGCCTGAACCCGGACCGGCCCGGAAACCCGGACCTTGACACGCGTCAAAATACCCCTAACTGGTCTGACTCGGTCATCTCCTCCCCAACACTTAGCCAAATTCCACACTTTTCTGCTGGAAAAACAGCACGGACAGCCATTTCCGAGAGCTCTAGTTCTCTCAATTTTGATCCATTTGAATCATGTTATACATGAATGGAAAGCCTGGGAAACCTACTCCAACTTCTATTTTTGAGAAAAATTTAATAAAATCTCTAGCTTATCTAAAACTGGGCGAGAAGGTGTCATCACGAAACTGTTTTACCCAGATTTTCAGATTTGACAGTTGGTACTATAATGGCCGCCAAAAATTCATTTCTCAATGAAATCAAGCAAACTCAGTTGCTGTGGAAAGCTAAGGAACATACCTCCATTTTTCATGTTTTAACCAAAAATCAATAAAGGGAAAAATCGTAGAATGCCCCAAAATCACCTACAACTTTTTATTTCTGCCCCAAGGCTGAAAACTTTCTAGAATTGCCCCAAACCGTTACATTTTCCATCCAAGGTGGTTAGTCCACGCGTGTGAGCTCACACGCTCGCATGAATGTCTTTTTTACCCCCTGCCACGTGTCACTCAAAAATAGAGTTTTAAAGATTTTTAAACACCAAACAACGATGACATGTGGACCAATTAAAGTTTGCCACGTGTACAATATAAGCTGACATGGACAGGTGACTTGGCAATATTTTCATGACTGGACAGATCTTAGGTTTTCAGAAGTCGAGGAGAATGAATGGCCCAGATTATAGGACACGCGTCTAGTTTTGTAGGATGAAACCCGGTTTAATATACTCCACGTCTCCACATTCTTATCTTTTCGACCTGCCAAAAGAAAGAACAAAAGAAAACTCGTTAGACTCAGAGAAACAGAGAAACAGAGGGAAAGAAGAGAAAGAGAAACCGATCTTTTGTTGCTGTGAAGAAAAGGAAAGAGGAGAAACCGATCTTTTGTTGCCGTTCTTGAATATCTAGCCGCCGAGGTAAAAAAATAGAAAACTTTTTCAATTTGTAATTTTTGATTTTGAGATATTTCATTGAAACCCTTAATTAGAGATCTGGGTTTTGTTTAATATCTGATTTTGGATCTGGGTTTTTGTTTAATTTGAGTTTGATGTGATTCTTAGGTTTTGGAATTGGCTGGAAATGCTGCAAGGGATAACAAGAAATCAAGGATTAAACCAAGACATGTTTTGTTAGCAGTAAGGAACGCTGAAGAATTGGGGAAATTGCTCGCCGATGAAGAATTGGGGAAATTGCTTGAGAAGGATTCTACACCCAAATCACCTGCTGGAAAATCTCCTAAGAAAGTTGCCGCCAAGTGATAGAAATGATAGATCTAGTTTGTATTAACTTGTTTGGGTACAGCCTATTATGGAATGATGAAATCTAGGGACTCTGGAATCATTTAGTTAGTTGAATGATATGGTTTTTAGGGTTAGTTTTATGGTTTCCAGAAATCAGTTTCTGGTTTTAATGGAATATATCTTATCAATGAAATTGCTCTTTTCTATCTCTATGTCTCTTGTTTTCTTTTTTCTTTTTTTCGATTCTTACTGCATGTCTGTTGAATTCACTAATTAGATTGTACAGGCTATGGAGCAAGAAAAATCATGTGATTTAGTAAATAGATAGGAAAGATACAGGCGATTACAACAGATACGAAGATGTCACTGTTTTCCATCGTGTATAATGCCTTGCCTGCTGCAACTATCCATCTCCCTTGGTTTTCATCGACTTCTGAATTTCTAAGATCTGCCCCGTCATCACATATTAGCCAGATCACCATTCCACCTCAGCTATATTGTCCACGTGTCTCAGTGTGAGTGGGCCACTTGTCCACCATTTTGGTGTTTAAAAATCTTAAAAACTCTATTTTAGAGTGACACCTGGCAGGGGTAAAAAAAACATTTCGTGCGAGCGTGTGAGTTCGCACGCGTGAACTAACCACCTTGGATGGGAAATGTAACGGTTTGGGGCAATTCTAGAAAGTTTTCAGCCTTGGGGCAGAAATGAAAAGTTGCAGGTGATTTTGGGGCATTCTACGATTTTTCCCATCAATAAAATGTCGTTTCAGCGTTTCTAAACAGGGCAGAGTTATGCATGAAAATCATGATCATCAAACCATTATTAACTTGATTGGTTCTAACCTATTATATAATCTAACAAGTACCAAAATCATTACTTACTATAATAAATCAGTTTAAAAGGTTTACCTTGATTAATTACATGTTTCCATCATCACCATGATCATCATCATCAAAATATTAATTCTTGATCATCACCAAGAACACCATAACTTACTCTCAACTTGTTCCCTATTGATAAATCTTCCCCACCTGATTTTTATTCTCTTTTGTACCTTATCTCACTTCCTAGCTATGTCTCTCTTTTCTTCCTATTCATTATCAAATATCATCACCTCATCAATCTCTCTCACTCTCTCTCTCACTTACTACTACTTCTACCTAGTCCTCTATCTCTCCAAACTTATTCCCCTTACTCATAATAATACTCTCACTCACACCACCTCTATGTTTTTGTCCCAAAGATACACCACCACCTAATGAAACACCACCTACTTGGATAGATAAGAAGAAGGAAGTAAACTTGATAATTCTCAAAGTTTTATTTTAAAACAAAACATTAAAATTACACCCTGATTACACTCATTATAATTAATTAATTAAAATTATATTTACACCCCACTTTCACAAACCCAAGGATTTACTATTACCATCACTGATATATTACTAAGGGGTGACCTTCCGAGTATCGTATTTCCTCGTCCGACATCCGATTTACACATTCTAATAGTCGATTTCGCATATTTTTCCGAGATCTATCTAGTGGTACTATTATCATATTCAAATTATTATTTTTTATTAATTCCCAAATTTTATGTTTAAATTCAATTAGTTGAGTTAATACGCGACGTAATTATCATTTGACTAGTCTATAGTCATTGACCTGCTTACGGGTCGTTACAGTATACTTAATCAAGGATTGAGTTTTCATCAACTAAACTTGACAACTGCCTTGAGATAGTAACGCCAGTGGGTTCAACTAAGCTATTCTCTAACACTTCTTTTCAAATTGTGATTATCAGATGTAAAAACGAAAATGCAAAATGACCCATAGATGCCCATAAACTCGATTGAGTTTGGTCATTTCAAATTATCCCTAAACGATCGTAATCTCTGATTAGGGGTGAGCATGGTTCAGATTGGTCCGGTTTTCGCCGCTCCGCATCCAATCCAATACATGGCGGATTTCAATTTTAGCATCCGCATCCAATCCGACATCCGACGGATTTGCATCCAATGGATGCACGGATGGACGGATTGGATGCGGATGAATCCAACAGTTTTTTTTTATAACTAATATTTAAAATGTACGAAAACAAAAAAAAAGTAAGATGGCGCAAGATCTCGTGTATTACTCCCTCCGTTCCATTTTACTTGAGGGAGTTGGGGGTTTTCATGTTCCAAAATATTTGATGGAGTTCATATTTTCTCCACTTTTTTCCTAATTGATCCTTGTATTGAACTCATAAGTGTATAGGAAATAGCATAAAGGCTCACCTTTCTAAATGAAAAGATTTAACACCCCTCTAAATAATCATACTCCTAAATATTTTAGAATATTTTAAACACTTTACACTTTTAACCATAAACTAAAAACTATGAGATATTAATGTTTTAATAAGTTTTATTAAGGTTAGATCAGGAAAATTTTTGTTCTCTTTCATTTTCTTAAAAAACGGGTAAAACCCAACTCCATCAAGTGAAATGGAACGGAGGGAGTATAAGTCATTACTAATGGCGCTATTATTAACTCAAGTACGCTAAAAAATTACTAACGCTCAAGGAAATTCATAAATCTTATTTCATAATAACATTTTAATTTTGTCTATATGATTATGTCATGAAAATTTATATATTGATACTTTAATGAAGCAATGGATAATTATTAGCAAGGCACAATGTTTCCCAATCATAAATATCAACATTTGTGAACAAAATCACCATACCGAAAAACACACTACTAACTTAGCAGATGTGAATATCCAACGGATTTGTAACCTCGCATTCGCATCCGATTCAAAATCTATTAGATTTCAAACATTACATCTGCATCCAGTCCAGTACTCTATGGATCGGTCACCCACCCATAAAAAACTGGTGTGCCAGATTGGATCTACTGATTTTGGGCAGAGTGCTCACCCCTGTCTCTGATAGTATAACTCTTGCTCTACCTAGGTCTTCATTTTGGTTAGCTTTATACTGGGCTACTAATCTAATGTTGTCTTAGCTACTTGGTCTTTTAGCTATAATTTAAAACCATCGTTTAAGCCCTCTCAATAAATTGTTAGCCCTCTCTAGTGGTCTAGAATAGGGTCACCCAAACCCACTTTTTCCACCCCTTAATAAAATACTTTTTTAATACTAATCTACCCCAAATGATTAGTGTTTAATTTTGTGATTAAGATTAATAATATGATTAGTAGTAATGTTTAGGTTAATTTAAAGCTTAACTTAAAAATTAGATTTTAAGTTTTAAGTTTTGGGTTATGGTGGAGAAGAAGAGAAGAGAAAAAAATTAGGGTTTTGGACAATTTTTCTCAATACCGAAAAATTTAGGTTGTTGGGTGAACCTTCATCTCATATACCTTCTACATCATGATTAATCTCGTTTTTGTAGGCTAAATCCATCAAAAATTATCATTTTTCCTTAGATCCGGCTAATCAGAGTCAAGTTCGGCTCATTCGAATCACTGAATTTCTAAGTTGAACCTAATACCTCTCAAGAACAGTTCGGCTCATTCGACGCAAAATTATTATAAGCCGAGCCAAATATACCCCTCAATCGCTAGCAAACTACTAGGCTCAGCTCAAAAAAGTTAAAAATGTTTTGAGCGGAACCAACTATGTATATGGGTCGGCTCATTCGATGCAAAACTATTTTACGCCGAGCCAAATATTCCCCTAAATGACTAACAAACTACTAGGTTCGGCTCAAAAAAGTTGATTTTTTTTTAGCCGAACTGTTCTTCCCCAAATCAGTCGCAGAGAAGAAAATTTAGTGTCGGCTAAAAATTTTCAACTTTTTTTGGGCCGAAACTCCTTCTGTGTACAGAAAAAGGCCCATTTTTTTTTTCCGATTCTAACCATTTCTAACAATCAAAATCACAAAAATTACTAGGGGTATCTGTGAAATAACTTCCTAGATGCATTGCAAGTTGTTTTTGTCGTGATTCAACTCCATTTGGGGGGATCAATTCTTTCGGTTGAGGTCTATGGTTTTCAATTTCAAAATGTGGATTGCTACTCATTTTTCTTGATTCTAGTGTTTTGATTTTATTACGATTTGATTGTTGCTACTAGTTTTCATTATTGCTATTAGTTTTCATTTTTTTTAATTCGATTTTAGTATTTATGGATTTTTGATAAGTAAAGGAGAAGAAGAGGAGGAGAAGATGAAGAAAGAGATGAAAATTTAAAATGATTTGTAATTAATTTGGGCTTGAATTAGTGGAAGGATATTATGGTAATTTCAGGAATTCTAAGGTAACTTGGACATTTCATGCTATTTGGAGAGGGCTTAAATGACGGTTCATAATTAAACACATCAGCTTGTCGTGGCCGTGGTTGTAAAACGAACCCAACGTTTATCATATGAATCAATAATTGGTGGAGGTTAATTAGTGCTCAGGTGCATGCATATGTAGGGACGTATCCTGATCTACGATCGACTTCCCAAGGCTAAGGTGTATTTATCAATGATCGACACAGAAAAGTTGGATTATCTTCGACCATTACTAGTGGAAATTCTCATATGGTATAATGAGCTGGCACAACCAAATTAACTGCCATGTGTAAGCTTGATCCGAACAAAAGAAAAGTTCATACCAAAAGCAGAAGCTACACACACCTGCCATTTTCTTCAAATGATTGTAAAGAAGGCAAAATGAATTATTTCTTTGGCTCTTCTTCTCCTATCCGTTACGGGGCCTGTGTTATTTAGAAGAGTTTGTTTAGCCAATGTGAATCATGTTCGACGTATATATATGTGATAACGATGGAAGCATGGTCTTGGCGACATAAAATGGCAATCACTATGGTTTTAGCCAGAAAGAGACGGAAACCAAGTTTTCGTAGCTTCTAGGAAGCGGAGACTCGGTCTCCGCATTTTTCCTTATGTGAGTCTCCGCATTTTTCCTTATGTGGAAATTGAGTATCCGCATGGTATCATGCAGAAACTGGATTTCCGTAAAGAAAGAGTTTTTAGACAGAAGGATTTGTTCTAAAATGGTTTTGAATGAACAAGTTTTACCCCCTTTAGATTTTGATGTAGAATTTGTTTGATTTTGTTCAATCTATTGAAAGAGTATGTTATCAACCTATAGGTGGTTAGTTTGCATCTTTCAATTTAAGTTTTCATAATAAAACGACTCTAAATTGTTCTAATAACTCAAGATAATTTTCATTAATTAGAAAAACAACTACAATACAATCAAAGTCCTAAACCGAAACAAACTACATTGCAAATTCATTTAAATAAAGATGAACTAAATAACGATAGAGTTTAGTACTAAAACATAATCTACTAATGATAAACTAATCATCTTGAGATTCATTCAAAGTCCTTCTCATAACTTCCGCACGTTTGAGCCGATACCACGTTTTAGTTGTTGGCGAAGAATTACTTGTATCCTTATCAATGATTGCCCTATCTTCCGCCTCTTGTTTTTGACGTGTCAATAGTTTTTGTGTTTCCACATAGCATTCAAATATTGTTGCTTGTCGTTCATCATTCTCCTTCTTAAGCAAGGCTTTTTTCTCTATCATTTCAATAAGTCGCATCACTCATTGTTGAATCTTGAGATGTTGGTGTTTCCGGTGTTGTTGGATTTTTGGATCTACGTGAGCGACGTCTTTGAGTATCTCCTTCTCGACGCTTGCGTTTTTCGGTTGAAGTTGCTGCCATTGTAACTTCATTATCTTGGTACAAGAAATGATGGTCGAAAGTGGGTTGGTCTCCCAATGCAATTCTCGTAGGAATATGAGGAGGGGTGGAAGTTTGAGGAATATAAGGAGATTGATAGGGAGGTTGAGGATAATAAGGAGATTGGGAGGAAGTTTGAGGGTGAGTGTTGGGAAAAGTTATAGGAGGAGGAGTAGAATATAAAGGAGTGGTGTTGAGTGTTGAATGGAGGATCGGGATGAGGGATGGAGTGTTGAGTGTGGGATGAAGTATGGGGATATTGGTGGAGTGTTGAGTGTGGGATGAAGTGTGGAGATGAGGAGTGGAGTATTGAGTGTGGTTTTCAAAGGATCGATGAAGATTACAGTTGAAGGAGAACGAGTGTTAGTTGTAGGAGGGGTAGAAGAGTTTGGAGATTCCTCAACATCGTCCTAGTCGAAATTATCACCTTTATGACGAAATTCAATCAGTTTCGATCGTAGAATTTGGTACTCCTTCGTAAAGCCAAAGATCTTAAGATGCTTCTGATAGTAATCGTCTCTTGCAATCCGACGTTATAAAAATCAAGTTCAAGTTAGTAAAAGTTAAGCAATTGAAAATTAAGCAATTGCAAATAATTAGTAAAGTAAGCAACTTACTATATTATTATTATTCAAATCCGGATATTGTTTTTGAACCTCCTTTAAACAACTAAGATATTCATCCACATCGACCTTAATGGTACTAAATCTGTTTGCAACGCATTTACGCTTGTAAGGATTTCCGTTCATCGATCTCTTATATTTCTCAAAAACAAGTACCCAAAACTCGGGTTTTCTATTACCTTTTTCAATTTCCGGTCTTCTCGTACTTAACATATGCTCTCATAATAGCTAAATTTTCATATTCGGTAAAAAATTTGGACATTTTGAAGATTTAAAGTAGGCTTGAAAAGAAGTAAATTAATATGTGATTTTAAGTGATTTGAGAAGAAAAAAATCAAGATGATGATTTGAAGTAGGCTTGAGAGGAAGTAAATCAATATGATGATTTTAGATGATTTGAGAAGAAGAAAACCAAGTTTGCTTATATAGAAGTGGTCAAAACACATCAAAACAAAAACAAAAAAAATTAGTCGTTGGGTGTTTGAATTTTTAATCCAAAGGCTGTAAACAACTAGCCGCTACTGGATCAACAGATCCAACCATTGATTTGCTGCGAAAACCGAGTCTTCGTAAAGAATTGGTTTCTACACAGAAGATTTTGCTCCTTTGCTCCTTTGCTCCTTGGCTCATTTGCTAAAATGTTTCATTGTTCAAATCCAAAATGATCCCATTGTTCAAACACAAAATTCTCTAATTGTTCACACTAATTGCTCTATTGTTCAAGTTTAATATTTTAAGCAAATCAAGTTCAACTTTGAAGTTTAGAACAACAAATTAAAGTTTTTTTTCTCAAATTATTTTTTCATTGATTAAACCAAATCAAGTTACATCAAACTAAGAAATTGAAACGATAACTAAAACTTCAAACATAAACTTCAAACACAATGAAAGAGCACTTAAAAAACTACATGAGAATTTGAAACTAGTTCGTCTAATCAAGGTTGATTACTTCATCATTGCCGAATCATAAATGGTTTGGGCTCCAATTATCTTTCCAATTTTCTTCAAAATTCTTCTTTTTTGTTCTCGATAATATTCTTGTTGAGTCGGATCCATGTTAGGAACATCCATATCTATTATAATTCTCTCTTCTTCCTCTTGTGATTGGTAAAACTCCCTTGTGTTGTTTTCTACAAGGTTCACAAATGTGGCTTGTTGAAAGTTGATTTTCTTCTCCTATTTTATTTCTTGCATCTTCATGTAATACTCCATGAGTGATTGATGTTATTGATCGATCCCAATACTCTCCTCTTCTTCTACCTTTATAGGTCTTGAAGAACTTGATCCTCTTGAAAACCTTGCTCCTCTCTTGTCTTTCCTAATGATTCTCGCCTCCTTATCTTTTCTTGCACTTTCTTCTTTTTATCCCTTTTGGTTCCCATTGGTCTTGCCATCTCCTTGTACTTCCAACGACGTTCATTATCTAAAATTTTGACACCATCAACTTCTTCACCGGGCGCATAATCGTTTTGGCTAGGATCACCAAGATTTTGCTCCACGGTTAATTCATAATCATATCCGGGAAGAGTTCTTCTCAAAACTCCTTAGGTCTCATCATACTTGAATGGAATACCTTTGACATGCAAATATTGATCTCGAGCTTCTCGAACCTAAAAAATAAGAGTAGTAGCAAAATTGTTATTACGATAATTTCTAATAAAAAGCTATTATGAATAACATAATTGAAAATTTAAGAACTTATCAAGTCTTCATGTGATACGCCACTTCTATTTTGCCGACGAATACTTCAAAGAATTCTAACATAATCCAAAACTTTTTCGAATGTGGTTTTGCCATCGATTTTGAATCGAGCGTTCATCTCTTCCATTAGGATTCCCTGTAGATCTCTTAAAAAATCAAAAACACGTCCCCAAAATTGAGATCCATTTTGTCCAGCACCAACGTTTCCATCAGTTGATACGAAAATAAAACAATTGGTAATAGCAAGATCTTCATCTGTAGTGAAATTCCTCACCATATTGATTTTTTTTTGTTAATTTTTTTTTTTTGAAAATTTGAAGAGAGAAAGAAGGAATCAATTGGAACAAGATTGATTGGGATGAATTGATCAAAGAAGAAGAATTTCTTATATGGAAGAAATCTCAACGACTAGTTTTTTTTTTGAATTTTGAAAAAAGAGCCGTTGGGGATCTGGCGGTCAAGAAAAACTAGGGAGATGGATGGCTTAGATGTGAGGTGTAGAGGGACTGTAAAGAAAAAAAAAGGTCAAACGGTAATATTTAGGAGACGGAAACTCAGTTCCCGCATGGCTTTGACGCGGAAACTGAGAATCCGCAGAAAGTAAAATACTCAGTTACCGTCTCGCATTTGTATCTCTACTTGGTGCTACATATGTGTAGCACCAACTAGGAAAATGCCAAGGATTCCCTAGATTGTAGAGATATCCTTGACCATAGTGGGTGCCCATCCCCACATCGTGTGGATATCTCTACAATCTAGAGACCATAGTGCTTGCTCTAATTGCTTATCTGTAATAAACTTTGCTAAATATGTACAATAATGATATACTCACCGACTAAAATCCCACCAAACATCCCGATTAGAGATTCAAGGGCAGAGAGCTATTTGACTGAAATATTGGGATAGCGTAAGGGCATAGTTTGGGGGAGGGGACCCACTCTCATTTTCTTACTAAGCATTTTTGGTGGAATTTTCCAATCGGTGATAAAATCATTTTCGAATATGTAAGGAAATATATGGAATTCGAAAAACAACCAGTTGTTATTCCCTTGACCATTATCTGGATGGCCTCCAAACTATAAAGGAGACTATATATTCATTCTGGTTATGATCTTGATAGACAAGTACCATTGGTTGCTTCACCGGTATGACAAAAGACATAAAAGCCCAAATATTTGATATTAGAGCTGAAAAAGCGAGGGTATCCAAATACACCACCAACTTTTTAGTTCGTGAACTACATGGAAAAACTTGGATGATCTCAAAAATCAATATTCAAGCTTTAACCTGGGTTGAGTCGTAAAGACTAATTCCTACAATGACAAGTCTTTGTAAATCTTTGTCCAAGAGTTAGACAACTTTCTTTTACTTTATTATAATAGATCAGAAAATCATAATGCGTAAAGTAAAGCAGGACACCAAAAGTTTTATTAACGAGGAAACCGCAATCCAGCAAAAAAAAACCCGGGAACCTCGTCCAGTTTGAACACCACATAGTATTAATCCGCTACAAGCACTAGCCTACTATCAGAGTTCATACTGGTATGTAGGTTAGACTGAATCAATCCCTCCAAGCGATTCAGTTACTATTGTACTCCTTACATTTTCTTAGATCTCGCAAGACCTCCTTACATTTCTTGGATCTCGCAAGACCCTACAAACTTGATTCCCCTAGCTAACCTCCTTCACATACCTAGGAGTTTTTTTAGCCGCTGCTGAAGGCTTTAGTATTCGATTTGTCTTCCAAACAGAGAATGCTCTTGAATGGCCTTATTGCATAAGAGAAGGACCTTATAATATACAAGAACGATAACTACCAACCCAGATTACATGACCTGATACTATCAAGAACTACTTGTGCTTCACAACCCTGAAGTGAAGTATTTCAATAGTCGTGGGACAATTCCCGAAGGAAATATTCTTATAGAGGACAACTCTTAAACAACAGGATTACGTCGAAGTGTAAAGGGTTTTCGCGAAATACTAGATTCTTGCGACTTGTTGCTTTCTTTTTCTAAAAGTCTTCTATTTTGAACATTTGATAAGGCTAGGTTGCTTAGGAATAAGCAACAATTGATACAATCAAACTCGTGAACCGTGTGTATAGGACCGTTACTTGACTTATACTCCAAGTAATCAACAGTTCTTTCAAACGTGGAAACCAATTAGAGTTTATCACCAGGTAGTTTAGTAGAGTTTAACTACTTCAAAAAGTTTGGTCTCAATACAAGGTGTGAAATAATTAAACTGCCTTGATGAACTATTAAGAAGGTATAAACGAACCGCATAAGAATATATCTTTTAAGAACAAGTTCACCTATTTGGAAATTATGGGAGTCTGACTCACCAAGCCACATTCAGTTCGCGAACTAAAACCCACTTTAGATTTACAAGAGAATCCTCGTTTATCCCGGAACGCGAACCTAATACACTTTATACTTCCAGGAGAATTCCCGAAGGTCTTGGAACGCGAACCAGTTCGCAAACCGAAAGTGCATTTGTGGAGTTCAGCCGGATTTTTTGTAGCACGCAAACCGAGACAATTAGTTAATCAAAATTTATTTTTGTTCGAACATTAATATGTATACTCGCTTCTCGAGTATTCTCAAAGATTCAACATTCTCTGAACATTGATTTCCAAGTAAACCATTGTCATGTAAAGTGTATCGAGCTTTTCTCACAATGATCCTATAATCGTAGTACACTAAAAAAGTATACTAACACAACCTTAATGTCATGTCGATAGGATTACTTCTTAACAAGCTATGAATACTGAAATCATCGACTAAGTTTTGATTGATTGATAAGTAGATCAATAAGAGTCCATAACTTACAACTCCTAGTAACCTTTGTTGATAAAGATGTAACAATGGCTTTGTGTTGTCTTCGCTCTTCTCAACTACCTAATCTAATTCTAGTATCCGAAACCTGACTTTAGTAGACTAAATCAAGAATTGTGTTTTGGCATCTAAAATTGACAAGACATACCAACGTCTGTAGGTTTGACCGAACAAAGACCTAACAAGAGGAAATCCTATGGTCAGTCTCACTCCTTCAAAATGAAATAGTGACTACCAATATGCACCAATTTGACCCTACTCTGGTCACTCAACCTCCTTTTCACCCAAAGTATTTCAAAAATCCTTCACATGAAGGAGGGGTTGAAGGTGGAAACTATGAGGCATATTGTTTTCCGCTTGAAAAAAACGAAGGTGGGACGACAAACAATTTGGGTTATGAGTAGAAATTGAAGGTTGGACGGCTCGGTTTGGATTATGAGTCGAAAGTGAAGGTTGGACGACAAACTGCTTGGATTATGAGTAGAATTTGAAGCAACCAATTTGGATTATGAGTAGATTTTGAAGCAAACGATTTATAATTTGAATATTGGACAACAAACAACTCCTTCAAATGAACAAGTCCTCCTTCGAATGAAGGATCTAGTCTTGTTTGAAGATTTCCCATAGAATTTGTATTTAGCTTCAAATCTGTCATATCATTCACATTTTATAAAGAAAAGTGGGGTAAAAGTGTGCGATAATGTAAGAACAACAATGCGATTGGATCCTAACTCTTTGATATGTATCAACAATTTTGTTAAACTTTTATTTTTCTAGACCTACCTCAGGAAACTCAATATTATTGTTTATGCATCTCAATATGTTATAACTACAATTGAAAACTTCTGGAAGAGTGTTTACTTGAACCCACCAGATTCTGGAAGCCTTGATAACGACTTTACCATATTTGAATAAATTACTTTTCATTTAATTTGTATTTTTTTTTACGAATTCGATGTATATTATTATTCTAAATTGTATTTACCATTTCATTAAACTTTATTCCTGCCGAGTAAAATCTATGATTCTCTTACAATCACCTTTTATGCAAAAGTTGTTCCACACAA
>JAJJMA010206158.1:0-22100 GCA_023529015.1 Papaver nudicaule | reverse complement strand
GATTTTGGAATTTATTAAATTTAATTCTTTCTATTCCAAAATTGAAAGCATTTTTCTCAGATTTTAGATAAATTAATATCTTTTTATTTTCTGAGAAGGGTTTATAAAAGAATTTATAACCCTTGTGCTTTGCCCTTGGGAACTGTGAATAGTTCTGTACAACAGGAATGTTTTTGGCAAAGCATTTATAAAGAAAGGGAAATAACTCAGTTTTTGATAAAATCTGGTTGTTTTGAAATCTACAAGGAACTGGTCCCTGTTTTTAGCGCCAAACTGTTGATACTAATTTTCCCATATCATACTTCAAGTAAAAATTGTTAGAGATTCGATTGCTTAAGTCGTTAGTGGCCTTTGTTCGTTAACAACCAGAGATTAGTTCGTGAGTTTGAACGGATTATCGTTGGTTATTATGATCCAAGTTGGCTACAGACAACAATCGAGATATTACTTTGAAGACAATCGTCGACAAAATTAACTACACAGATATAACTGAAACAATAATCAACACAACAATTTAACGAGGTTCAGTAGCCTTGCGCCTACGTCCTCGAGGGTAAAATCGTTGTTATATTATATCAAAATCGATAAAGCTTTCTCTGGTTTACACTAAAAGTCACTTCAATTTGTTAGTGGATAGAGGCCAAATGGAATCTGGAGAATGTTCATCCAAGTATTCTCACTCCTAGCTATCCTTTCCCAAATTCTGCGACCCCTCTAACTGTTGATGAGGGGGGATATTTATAGCATTCTCACGGGCTTCGCTCTTTGCTACCCCTGGTTGCTTCAATCTTCTGCTGCTCCTTGGCTGGATCGTCCATCTTCGGTGACCGCCTTTATCATCCAATCCCAGCTCGTCGTACTAATATGTGGAGGATCCTTCTGTATTCATACGTTGTCGGCTCCTCATTGGTCGAGGTTTCTGCTCTCCATAGCTGGCTGAACCAATCCCCAATCGACAAACAACTTTTGTCCTGCTGTCAACAACATTAAATGCGGTGTGACTACTCCTTAACGTGTCTACTTTGGCCTAATCTCCTAAGTTGATGATACTTCGATCTCCTCCCTTGGATTTCATCGTCTCGTGATGAGATGTTGCTTTTCTGAGATATGCTTTCATCCCTCGCGGTTCTCGTTGCCTCCATACGTAACCTCCGGAGATGGCGCCACGTGTCCATCCGAAATTATGCATTAACAACTCCAATGATAAAAGAGTATTTTTCCCATTCTTGTAGAACGAACCGAACCCGGATGCCCTAAATCCCTCATGTCGAAAATGAATCTAAAGCGACGCCGAGCAGAATCGTCGATGTTCTTGATGAATCGAGAATAGCAAGCCAAGAAACACCATGAAGATTTGAAAGAATCACTATTAGAGCGAGGAGATAATCGTCTAGAAGACGAAAAAATAATCGCCAAAATAGCGAAGAAACGTGCCGAAAGACACCAAAAAAACATTATTGAAATAAAAAAAACAAAAAAACATTATTGATTTTAATTAGTATAGTTAATATAGATGGAGATATTTAAAAGTTAATTATTTTTATTTATTTTTAATCAAAATGATACATTAAATTAGAGAAGTTCATGGTTGATACATTAAATTAGAGATATTCATGGTTATTATATTAGTGATGGGTTAACAATTATACTTCTTAACTGATACGCAATAACATGAAAAACAGAGGAAAGTGCGTGGAGGTAGGGTTGTCTCAGACATTCGAACCGTGTGCAACATCTAGTTCATATGAACAACCAAAACTGTGGATTTATCTAGTCGATGAACCGTATCTTTTTTTTGAAAGGTCAGCATTTTATTTATAACACAATGAATAAAGAGCTTAAAAGTTAGATTGCTCCGGCGCAATCATAAATACTTTGACTATTACATAGCTAAACATTGAAAACCTTCCTAAATTTGGCCCCATACGTTAGTATTTGGCCCCATGAAAAAATAATTCTGGCGGTTGTTATATAGCAAAATCGGAAAACCCCTTATAAAAGATGACTGTTTTACCCTTTTTTAAATAGTTGTTAATTACATGATTAGAGTCTAAACAAGATTAATTAGTCTTAACTCTCATATCAAAACAAGATTAAAAATTATCAAACATGATCAACGTGAGAATCACCCAAGTTTTTTTTTAACCAAATCTTGAATCTGAACAACGCTCAATCGGTCTATATATATGGAAACTTAAGCCGATTATGCTTGGGTTCTCGAACAATCGGTGCATATTATTACCAAAGTAAGCCGATTGTTGTTACTCTGCCCAGAAATTTAACCAAATCAATCGGTGCATTTTTACAAACTACTAAACCGAATATAATAACCAAAATCGTTTTATATTAACGGTTATAAAAGACGATTATGGAGACAGGGAAAACCATTTACTTGATCAACCACTAATCGGTTTATCTCATAGAAAACATCTAACGATGTAGGAAATTTTTTTCTATCGGTAGGTAAAACCAAATTTAGAGAACGATTATTTACTGCCACCATAAAATCGTTCGATATGTGCATTATTGTAAACCGATTCCGAACAGTTTTTGAGTAATATTAATCACGACTGTTCGATATCGTAAACCGTGTGACTTTAATTATGCCAGTACACTGTATGTACACGTTATGTCAACATACTTGCATGTATGCCAAGCGTTTTATTTGAAATAAATCCCAATAAATCTTAATAAAGGGCCTTTAGGTTTCTTTTGGGTTATAAATAGGTTAGGTTATTAGAGAGAAAGAATCAGTTTTTTTTTTAATTTCAAAAATCATTTGAGAATTGAGACTAGAGAGATATAGAAGTTTTAAGGTTGAACAATGGCTGTCAAGAGTGAGTTGCAGATTTTGTTGCAAAAAATGTATGCTGCTTTGGATGAATACAAAGAAGAGGAAACCGCGAGGGCTGAAAGGGAAGGTGTTGATCCTAAAAGAATGTGGAAAGTTGGTGGCTTCTTGGTGAGCATCCCTCATCTTAAGATGAAGGTCAGAGATAGTTTTGATTCTGTGTCGATTGAGAAGAAGTTGGTCCGCTTCTTTGTCGATCATTCTGAGGAGTTATCCCAACCCAATTCTCGTCTCTGTCTTATTATTGGTGAGCAACTTTCAATCTATACGGATTCTCCTAACAAAGATTTAGGGGTTGTAGTCTTGGGTCCCAAAGTAATCACTGTAGGGACTCCTCCTATTCGAACTTTCACTACCCGTATTGGAGGTTTGCCTGTATTTGGAATGGTTAGAGATGGCATGGTTGAAGCAACATCCGTTAAGGGAGAGGGAGGACATGCCTCGACTAGTGGGGTTAAAAGGAAGCACTAGAGGAGATGGTGAACAAGGGGTTTTTAATTTTATGTTTTATGTTGTTTTATGGTGTTTTATGAAGTGTTTTTATGATTTTACTTGAGGGTTTGTTAGTTTTCTGTTCTACCAATTTAAGCAACAATTAAGAAACAATCGGTGTATCAGAAAATCTATTTCTAACGATTATGGTTGTTGTTTTTATAATCGGCGTTAGAGTTTGTGATAGTGTAACGATTATTGCTCCTGAAAAAACCAGGAGTAAAGTTGTCATATAATCGTTCTACATATATATCTAGATAAACCGATTATATCAAATAAAAACTGGCCCTTTCATTGATTTAGGAAATTGAACACATGGTTTAGGAAATTCTAAAATTACATAATCTAGTAGCTCCAAACTAGCCTGTCATCCATTAATACTTCATCAATGAATCTCGGAGCACGTCTCTTCAACACGTTATAACACTTCTTGAAAGCGTATGGTTGTCGACCTTGGCGTACTTCCCATATAACCGCGAATCTCGCTTTCTAAAATGAAAGAGTGAAAGAAAAGCATGAAGTTAGTATGCAAGAATCTAACAATGAAACAAGTACAAACATGTCTCGATACTCACTTTCCAACTACTAGATCGTTGGGGATGATGGTTAACCATTTCCATAATTCTAACGTACTCTCGCATATCCATCTTCATGTGATCGAATCGAAAGCTCAACATGCTTGAATTTCGTTGTTTTCGATTCCCGTTGCGCTCTACAAAGACTTCTTTGACCCTCTTCCAAAACATAGTGCGGAGTTCATTGGGTCGTTCACGTAGGACATACGCGAATGATTTCACTAGATCTAAGTCTTCTTGCGCGTCCCAATTCCCCCATTCCCCCATTATCTCCTATTGAATTGAAAAAAAAATAATGGAGGAAGAAGAACTTCAAGTTGATATGGAGGGTATGTGTGTGGGGAGGTTCTCTTATATAGATGTGATCCCAACGGCTCTTTTTCTTGGGAAAACAATCAACAATCGGTATATATTGTGAACCAATTACGCCGATTTCAATGCTGGCCCAAATTTTAAATCAATAATCGGTTAATAAATAAGTCCACAAGAGCCGATGTTTAAACATTTAAAAGAAAATTATTGGACAATGAAGCATCGGTTACAATGAAGTCAACTGAAGGCCGATTGTAAATACAATCGGCTTACAAGATTAAATATAAACGCCGATTATGTCTACAAAAGATACTTTAACGAATTTAATCAACCAATATAACAGTTTGCGATAAAAATCTTGAGGAGACGGTAATGTTTTTCGTACTTGAAGATCTTCCCATTAATTCGTTGCCATTCTTTCAAAGCCCTAGCCAAAATTTCATCATCGCTATCATCCGAAAGTTGAGCTCGGATCAACGTAACCAACTGCATAAATTCGTCGACTCTTTTATGTATTTTTCTCCATCGAACTCCCAACGCATTCCGATCTCGCACAACTTGGCTTCTAGGTTCATCAGCACTGAATTCTTCAGTGACAGTAGTCCACAATTGTGGATAATTCACTTTAACACGATTTCGTTTCATTTCAGCAGGGGTCGGATAGAAGATCATATAGATCTTACAAAGACATAAATCTTCTTCCAACGTAAATTTGGGACGTGGTTTAGGTCCATCGGGTAATGAGTCTAGAGGATTTCTATAGGGTTTTCGAACCTTAGATGACGACGAAGAAGATGTTGTAGATGATTTGCATCGCTTAACTACTGGGCTACCATAGTGTCTAGGGGGAGTAGGATACCATCTCTTAAATGGAGGGGGAGTGAATAGAGGAGGTGATTTATCTGATTTTTTGGTGTAGTAGTAGTTATTGATTATCTCCCTAGTTATGTTTCGAGTTTCGGGTGCAGGAGAAGTTGGAGGCATACCGGTAGAAGATGATGGTTTAGCCATTTTGGGGGTTGGAAACACTAAGAGTTCTTTATGTCCTTTTATAGATGAAAGTCCCAACGGCTATTTTTTTCAAAAATCTGAGATCAATCGGCGTTACTTGAGGGTAACAAACGCCGATTGTGGAGCACAGGAGTTTGAAACATTTGATTACCTATATTCGTTGTAAACAGACTTACAAATACAACGATTGTATATATTTGGCCAACATTGGATATTGTATTAACCGATTATTATCCTGAAATACACTAACTACTATCACATGGTTATGGAACAAAATAGGAAGCATCAATACATGAACAAACATAACAACCATACATTCATAACCAGAAATTCAACGATTTAAGTCTACGACTCTTAAAAGACATAATTTGTTCACCATCATAGATGTCCATAACATAAAATAAACTCTAAAATAAGAACACACAATACCAAAACACATAATAAAACTCAACCAGTGAAACCAGTTCCAAACCGTGTTCGACTGCGGATTAGTTCCCAGCTCGGTCCGCCATTGGCCTCAACAAGTGGACGGAGACGTGCAACTTTAGCACAAAGTGTACAACCACAAGGGATAACATCCACAACCTCACCAACCCTCTTTCTTTTAAGATTACGAGGTGCTTGCGCTTGCCATTCATCATGATCGACAAATCTTTCGACTTGGGGAGGAAGAAAATCCTGATAATCCCTACGCAGGCCAGGAGAATTTTCCCCACGCAAATGTCGTGGTCGTGGAAGAGGAGGATCAATGTGTTCATCCCTTTGACGTCGTGTTTCAATCACGCGTGGATCATCCTTACGAATTGGTGCTGGAGGTTCATGGTAAAGCACAAGTGCAAGGTTCGATTCATCTTCACGAATTGGTGGTGGGGGAGGGCGGTCAATGAGTTCGTTCCTTTGACGTCGTGTCTCAATCACAAGTGCATGATCAGGGCGCATTGGTAGTGGGGGAGGTTGATAAATCACAAGAGCAAGGTTCGATTCAGCATCGCGAATTGGTGTTGGTTGACCACTTGATTCTGGTTCCCTGTTACATAAACACGATGGAAACGACTTAAAAAAATCTAAAGGTATTAAGAGATTAATCGGCCTATATACATTCATACATAAAACGATTTACCAAAATCGGTGCATGTATTTATTAATAAGAACCGATAAATAGAAATAAGCTCAAAACTTTCTGAGAGAACCAGAATCGGTAAACATACAACCAATTATCTAACGATTACTTAAGTTTAACATATATGGACCTGTCATCCATAATCGGTGTTTAATATGCATATCATAAAACGATTTTGAAATGCCAGTAAAGGTTCAAACAATTCAGAGTTACAACAATCGGTATACGAAGTACTTAATGTTCAACGATTGTTTCTGTGAAATAATAATCGTTAGTTAATTGTAACAAAGAAAAACGATTGTTGCTCGAGACCAACAACAGTCGTTATATATTTGCAACTACATACACCAATTCTGGGTGGAAATGAAGGGTTTCGATTCTGCCATTTACGTGTAGAAATCAATTACATTGTAACCATCTGTTAGTTTTACGTACTTGATTGTTGTCGACATAGTGTAAGCTTGCTTTGTTGATTTTGAGAATATGATGAAATTAGGGTTTGTTGAACTCAAAAAAAGAAAAGGTGCTATGAAAGTAGTAGAAGAAGAAGAGAAGAACACATATATATATGATGCAAATGAAATAGAAATGTGATTAAATCAAGAACACACATATCGTTGGATTTAAGCTGAAACAGAAATAGTTCAGCTTTGCAACTCACACAACATAAGCTGAAACAGAAATAGTTCAAATTCCGGCCCTCGCTCTCTCCTCTGGGGTAAGACGACGAGCAGGAACCACAAATAGATAGCAATCACCCCAAGCAACCGCCCAACCATTAGGAGTACTTTTTACTGCCCCATTCGTAAACATGTTCCTCCTTAGATGGCGTGGGACATGAACACATAATTTACATTCAAACCGCCATTCATCTTCTACCTCACCCACTCTTTTTCGTCCTAAATTACGAGGTGCTCAATTTGCAAAGTGATAATCACACACATCCATCCATGCAGGAAAATCTGCTCTATCGATAATTACAGAACTTGGTTCAGCGGTCCTGATGCAAAAAAAAAAAAAAAAAATTATAATAAAGACTTACGGCTTATAATAAAGACTTACGGCTGGTAAGTTAAACAACTAAAAAAGGAAGTGGGTTTCGATTGTTACCTTTCGATATCCCTCGCGCCACCATTCTCAGCTGAATCCATCAAAGTTTCGAAAACCGATTACTCTATGTATTAAGCCTTAGCCACGTAACTGAACTGATGAGGTCATCAATAATCGGTTTATATATATCACTACATCTAACGTTTATTCTTCTTAAAAAACATAATCGTTCAATCTATAGGCAGTTATCCACCGATTACAAAACTACGTAACTTGCATGGAATTTTACATGAAGTGCTGATGATCAATAATCGGTTCATATATATCACTACATCTAACGTTTGTTCATATTAAAAACATAAAACAGAAAACGATTGTTGCTAGTGAAGATGAACAATCGTTGGATATGTTGTTTCGGATCCAACGATTCTGGTATTATCAGCCGAAAAAATTGCCGAAAAATCAGAGTTTCATGCAACCAAATCACGTATAATAAGCAACTAACACTAAAAACGATTGAGATAAGATTACACACCTTTGACTAAGTTTCCGGCTTGATTCTCGAGTGGGCGGATTCGAAATTTTTGTTTTTGTTTTTGTTTTTGTTTTTGTTTGAGAGTGAAATGATTTTGGTTTTGAAAAGTTTTTGGGTTTAAATATTTTAGGGTTTTTGGATTAAGGTTAAGTTTACTATTTGGGGTGGGATTAGTTAGTATGATTAATTAGTAGTGAAGGGTAATTTAGTATATTCCACCCCTGTGAAGACATCCCATAACAACTCACCCTAGATGGGTTTAAATTTTCATGGGGCCAAATACTAACGTATGGGGCCAAATTTAATTAGGATTGAAAAGCTAAAGTATACTAAGCACCTCATAAAGTTCCATATACCACCAATTCACAACCTTACTACCTCTGTGAACGTACCTGAAGAGAAGCCACTGTAACACCTATAAGTAGATAAGTGAGGGGAATATGCATGATATTTCTCTGTAGAACTGTTCCATACATTATGTAAATCAAAATGGGACTTTAAACTAACCCTCCAATGAAGTGAAGCAACTGCGAGAGCGGCAGATAAGAACGCAACCCCTGAACCGTGGACCTACCGAGTTATTTAACTCCCCGTAAGCAGAATTGACGTGGCGCCGACGTGTTGCAACTTTTTTGTCTGAGTCACCGACCAAAACCCAGACATTTCTGACATTGTTATTTGTTTAATTTCAGCCGTCAGATATTATCCTACGATCTATTCATAACCTTACGATCTATTGTCCTTTGGGAGATTAAAGTTAGGGAGGAAGGATCTTTACCTGATTAAAATAACGTTATCTTGACATTGTGTCGTAAATTTTTTGATAACTTCCGAACGACAATGAATTTGAAGCTAATTTTTTGGGAGTAGAAATGTTTATAAAGACAGTAGACAGTAGTCAGCTGGAATATGAATACGATAGGCAGTAGAAATGTTTACATTTTGCTGTGGATGACATAGGCAGTAGTAAATGGGTATTGCTGTGGCAGTTTTGGCAGTAGAAATGTTTACATTTTGCTTCCCTAAAATTGCAAATCCCTTTTTAATTGCAAATCCCTTTTTAATTGCATAGCGTCTATACATCTCATAAATGTCGTCGACATCGTTGAATAACGTTCCGACCTTTGGCACCACTATTTCACCATTATCATGTAAATCACTACTTGAGGTTCCCTGTTCTACTACTCGAACCATGACTGCACAGGGAAAAAAAAGAAGGTAGATTTAGTGAGTAAACTGACATTTAACTGTAATTCAGTAAAAACAACCCAGACACAGAAACTCTACATATAGAAGGAAAAAACCCCACTGATACTTCTCATCAGAAAACAAATTAAGTTGTAAAACCAGATCTGAATTTTGATTATAAAACGTAAAATTAAAATAATAAAACAATGGTTTGTATAACAAATTTACCTGTTAATAGTAATATTGATGAAGGTGAAGTCTCTATCTTACATTTAATCGGTTTTTCACAGTGATTTTCTAAGAGGCAGATCGATGAAGGTGCAATTGTGTGAAGAAGATAAGAAAGGTAATTTTGTAAGACCCAGATCTAGATCGTAAGGTTAAAAACGATTCATTTACCTAATATCTGGACGGCCGAAATTGACGAAACAATAATGTCAGAAAGTCTTGGTTTTGGTCGGTGTGTCAGACAAAAAAAATTGTGACACGTCGGCGCCACCTCAGTTCTGTTTTTGGGGAGCTAAATAACTCGGTCCATACATAATTATTGCAAGCCTATTTGCGAAAGTGCTACAGGGCTCCCGGATCTGTCCACCAGCTTCTCCCCCGCCTATGTGGCTGGATCTTAGTGGTCGGTGGAGCAGCAGGGGGTCCCGCCCGCAGTTTTTGGTCCAGTAGGGAAGCGCCACGCATAGGCGGAGAGAACCTGGTGGACAGATCCGGTGGGCGTTTATCATTTTCGGCCTATTTGTCATTTTGTAAGGCAAGACAGAGAAAGCCTGCATTAGTAGACCCCGCATGTAAACTCTAGATTGAATACTTGTCTCGTGCATGACTCTTCTTTCCGTGATGTGTTCAAAAGAGTCCGTCTCTGCGGACCCCCTAGGCAGTTGCAATTTTTATTTTTATTTTTTTTTGATAAATCTCATAAAATTTCATTCATGATAAAATAGAGATTACATGGATTTCAAGAACATCAAGATCAAAGATCAAAATACAATAGAAAGGTACTAACAAAGAGCATTCCGTGAGGAGAAGTAACGAAACACCAACAAGAGTACCAACCAACCCAAAGATTGAAGGAATGGTTTTTGGATTATAATCCAACCATTTTGATAGAGTATTTTCTTCTAAAGAAAGAGATCCTCTCATAAAAGGAGAGTAATATGCCCAAAGTCTTGAATTTTGATCATCATACTTGAACTTCCACTTGAATTCTCCACTAAAATCACAAAGAAATGCCATGAGAACACATAAAAAATCTCCATAAAGGAGAAGACATAAACAAAAAGGGCAAAAAACCCACAAAAACACCATGAAAATCTCCTAAAAGCAATGGAGATTGAAGCAAAAACTAAAAAACAAACTAGATTTAAACTAGGCAGTTGCAATTAAAAAGCCAATCTAGTCCATATATTAAGTAGATCCTTACCGGACAACTATGAGCAATTTGAGAAATCCAAACGTAAAAAAAATAGTGCACGTGTCCATGCTGTAGTGAGGGAACATGGTTCCCTGCTTAACTAAATTCTCAAAAATGATTTATACCCCGCGGGCTGGATCCCGCGGGGTATATATCATTATTCCTAAATTCTCAAAAAAAAGTGCTTCTCGAACACGTATAGAATTTTGTTGAAGGAAGTAAACACATGCAAAAGTGCAAGCGCGTGTCCCTTATTAGCCTAATGTTTTGGTCCCACCAACCAATACGCATGACATAGATGTCCCCTGGCTGAGTTAGTTAGTCAAAACGCGTGACAATATCTTCTGGCCGAGTCGATGCAGATCGGGCGGAAGCGGTATCAAAGATTAAGGCTGAGTTTGGTATTGCTTTTTTTTATTTAAAAGCACTTTCAAAAAAAAAAATTTTTGAAGGCAAGGACTGCATATATTAACTATAGATCATTACATGAATGTTTACAATCATTGATATGATGCTTCCCAAAAACAAAGTAAACAACATCAAAATCAACATCTATAAAGGTTGTAATGCTCCGAGTTACCATTGGTGTCGAAATTACGGTCGAGTGAAATAAATTAGATCGAATCCATGAAGACGAGAGCCGGATGACCACAAAACCAAAACACTGAAGTGTTGCCATGCACACAAGGTTGACAGCAACTGGCCATTTACAAAAATGGCCTGACTTAATGTATCCTTTAAGGCAAAAAGGAATTACCCCATAATTGTGAAACCAAACATCCTCCTCATCCTGCCTGAACTTCATAGGGTTGAGACTAATCCATGATAGACCTTCAATCTTCAAAAGTTGAAATAGGACACCGCCAATGATGCAGAGATAATTAACTAAAGTAAAACCATGTAAAGCAAAGTTACTACTGATACTACCTAATAAAGTGCTAATATCCCAAACAGAAGAACCCAAACTAGTCATAATCCAAGCAGCACAACCCTTAACCATCATCCTCCATTTCTGCTGCCAAAATAGAAGATGATTATTGAAAAGACCCATTATGCAGACGAGTGCCTAGAAGTAGGCACTCGTAAATCATTTGCAAGAACATCAGCCACATCAACTTCATCCACAGACACCTGCCAACCAGATGAAAAAACCGGTTCCTGTCTAACAGAGGTAGAAGGGTTAGCAGAGATGTCACCAGAATGAAGAATGGGAAAGTTGTATGTCACTGGGGTACTAATAGCCACCGGTGGTTCAATCTGCCAATCGAATGTTGGAAGTCCAGGAAGGGGTTGCAGATTGTCGTAGAAGTTAAACCAATGCTGCTGAGATTCCATGTCTTGAGGATGACCTTTTCTAGTTCTAAAGATAGGTGCTTCCATGGAAGGGCTGAGGTCTCTCAAGGGGGTTGGAGCAGATGCAGAAAAGAGTTCAGACATATGTCTAACTTTCTGAACCTTCGGTGTAGGTGGTTGTGCACCAAAACTCGGGTTAGACTCTGGAAGGTCCTCCACCGTGTGATGACGCTTCCTTGAATAAGTAGCAAAAGGTTGTGACCCATGTCGATGATAGACGTTAACTCGAGGCAAACCTTTCTCCAATGAAATGTCAAGCCTGACAAAACCTTGATGCTGTTGGATGTATTCCGCAACTTCTGAAGCAAAGCACAAATTCAAGTAATTTGATAAGGGAAACTCCCCTTGGTGGATAATGTCCAGGTGATCAAGTGCATCAGAAGTATTTTGTTTCGATTTCCCTCTATTGGTAAAAACCGGAAATCCATGAAGCAGGCCATCTAAAGATTTAGTCGCAGGAGCAGCAGTAGTAGTCGGTTTCTGAGTCCGGGTCGGGTCTGTTACCCGGGTCTGGGTGGACCGGATGGTAACAGGCACCTGTTTTGGTCTTGATGTGTGGGGCACATGTGAAATTCGCACCGATTCTGAGTCTTTAGATTCCTCAAAAATATGGACACGTGCCATGTTATGAACGACCTTATCCGTAACATCAGATGAATCTTGTTTAGCTGCTCGAGAAGATCTTTGTTTTGTCGGAACGCTGTCAGAGAAAGAAGCTGAAAGAAGGTCACCCTGTAGTAGGCGAGAGTGGCCCTTATCCTTTGTATCAACTGATTCAGATTTAATCCCAGAAACAACAGTAGAATGAAACATAATAGGGGTAATATTAGGCAATTGAGGGTGAGAAACCGGTGGAGGTCTAACCCTATGAAAGTCTTGAACCCTGACTACCCTGTATGCATTTGATTGGGGTGGTTGTTGGAATCCATGCATGTGTTGAATCAGTTTCCCTTTCATATGCTTATCTATCTTATCCCAAGGAAAACTGGGATTATCATGTTGGAATTGGGCAAGGTGTGGTTTCTCAGTTCTAGAGCAATGTCTAGCCGTATGTCCTAGAATACCACAAATTGTACAATACTGCCTAAGGTTTTCATAAACATACTTAACCCATATCTTGACCCCCTTGTAGCTAAAGTAGTGTCCTGGTGAGAATGGAAGATTCATATTCATGGTGATAAGAGCTCTAGCAATGGGCTGTGAGAGGTCCAAATAGGAAAGTTTACCAGCTTTTCTGAGCTCCAATGACAATTCCTGAATGCTAGTTGAACTAGGAGGAAGGTTATGCAGTTGAACAAAGAAAGTAGCCCGCTGAAAGCAATCAACAGGGTTAGATCTAAACCTGCACCAGTCCTTTACAACTACATTATACTCACCAAGAGTCCAAGAATCTGAAAGCAAAATAGTCTGCTTATCTTGCATATTGTTGAAGGTGATCTTTAGCACTCCTCTAGTACCACAGTCCTGAACTGAGTGGACTTGGATTGGTAGCCAAAACGTTTTTATACGATTTCTGATTGAAAAAATTTAACCAAACACCAAATTGAAAAAAATATTGCCTAATATAAATTTTGAGCACTTTCAAAATTTATATTAGGCAATATTTTTTTCAATTTGGTGTTTGGTTAAAATTTTTCAAAGTGCTTTACTTGAAAAGCACTTTGGATTTAGGCCAACTCTTAAAAGCTCCCCAGGAGGAGCTTTTAAAAGCTGAAAAGCACTTTGAAAAAATATGTCAATGTTAATTTCACTTTATAACCCTACAATAATTATTAAATGACAAAATATACCCTTAAATCTTTAATACTATAAAATTTTATTCTTAATATCTCTTGATCTTTATTGATAATAATCATGATTTGCGAATTATATTCTAAATTGCTAAAAGTTTAATGGAAGGTTAACTGGTATTTGGGAAATTAATAAAACATATATATCCATAATAAAACTAAGAATAAATGTCAAAATATTTAATTATGAAAAGTATATGTATTTTTGTCATTTTGAACAATAACAATGGTTGGACATGATATTTACCAAACGCTGTTTCATAATTTTTTTAATCTGCTTTACTTTTTTATTTATGGTTTACCAAACACTCAGCTGCTTTTTCCAAAAACCACAACACAACTTTTAAAAGTTGAAAAACGCTTTTGAAAAACTGACAGCAATACCAAACTTAGCCTAAGAAGCCCCATCAAAATTCCCGAATAGCAGAAGTTGAAACCCCTTCACATAAAAATCCATAATCTGTATGTTAATGAAATCAAAGGGTTTATAAGCCATAAAGTTGAACAAAATCATTGACCAGATTTCAACCAATCGCCCAAGTTTCCAATTATGTGATATGAAGAACATGGAGAGATCAGAATAGTCTTCATTGATTTTATTCGAATACCAAAATAAGTCTATGACCCCCAAATTCCTCTCTTCTCTGACTCAATTAGTAGTAAAGAAACCATGCAGATGACAAAGATAAATCAAACTACCACCTTCATAACAGTAACAAACCAGGAATACAGGTCGAAGACTCTCCTTGATTGTAGTTGTATCCTTGATTTTAGTCATAACAGGAGTGAGAATCATATGGAACCCAACAGTGGGTTGATGAAATAACCACCAACAGAATCTGATAGGGGGTTTGTCCTAAAATGAACAAGCTAATAAAATTCAGTAGATGGAGATTAAACATGTTCATGTAACTCCCCAAAAGTCCGTTGGTGTTTGATAAAATCTTCACACCACAGAATAGTTGTTCAAAGAGGTTGAACTGTGCATTTGAATCGTCCGAGTTCAGGTGAGAAGTAGTTGCCAAAGAACGTTGGCAAAATTCCTTGATTGTATGACCAAGCTTCGACATCATGGGATCAATCACCGCAACACTGAATACAAGTGAACATCCACCTAAATCTATTTGAAACCTGAACCCATTCCACCGGAAGTTACTTAACTTACCATGAATTAAATCCACCATTCCCTTGACTGTTATAAAGTAACTATCTCTTAGGTTAAATCCCGCTATGTCTGCGGCAAACGCCGAGTTACTGAAGAATTCTTCAAAAGGGTAGATTTTTGACATTTCCGCTGATTTGATTGATTCAAGAGTAACTAAATAACCCAGGGAAGTTGTTGTCACAGAACCATAATCGACGAGATTTCCATTCAGAGTTTTGAAAGAACAACTCAGAGATTGAGTTGAATTGAACTTAAGAGGTAGAGAATCGAGGTAATACCAACCACAAGGCAAAAAATAAGAGAAAGGATACTAACCCATTACTGTTTCTCTTGAATGAACTTGGCTTAGATTACATGCAGCCGCAATTGACCATGCAAATCTGAAGATTTGGGGCAAACTCGGTTTACTGAGTTATATCCGATCCACGGAGCACTCTGTCTCTCCTCTTTCCCTTAATACACACACAATATTCTAGTCCATGAACCACATCGTTTATATATATACTGTATATTGACGCGTGTCATTAATTTGTTGTTAATGCATAGATTTTAGCATTATAAATGATCAACCATATTCTCCCAGTACAATGTCATTTTTGCCCACCATCATGTGAACCACTACCGCCGCCGCTTCCACTACTAGTGGCGAACACAGTTGTGCCATTGTCTCCTCTACCACGCACCACTACACTAACTCCACCGTATTCACTACCACTCCTGAAATCCACAAAAACCATTGTTATATTATTTAATTATTAGTTAATTAAATAATTATCCATTAATGAAAATATATGTATTAATAAGTCATTTGTTATGTAAACTTAATATTTGATTTGTGATCCTCCTCCGTAGACAAATCCTAGTTTTTTTATCTAAACCAACTTGTCACAGTCTGTTTTATATTAAAGAAATTAACAATTCATTATAATCTAAAATAATAATCTAGGATCCTTCTGTGAAATCGTACAAATCCGCTAGATTCAGATAAAACCTACACATTATCTATACATATATCCAATACGTACCATGGTATACTTAGAGAAAATTGAAGAGAAAAATGATTTGAGAGTTTAAAAATGAATGACTTCATTATCACGTTAAGAGTCTAATGGAGATGTTCAAAAATAAGAGAGTGAGATTGTTCAAAGTGTTAGGGCATTGTCCGGTCAAACCCACTAGCGTTGGTATGTCAAGCTAGTTGTCAGTTTTAGGTGTCAAAACTCAATTCTTGATTTAGCCTACTAGAGTTTAGATTTCGGAATTGGGATATAGACAAAGTAGTAGAGACCTTGAAGACGAAGACTGTGAAGACAAAGAAGACATCAATTATTCTTCATCGACAAAAGGTTAGTAGGAGTTATGACTTTATGGAAATTCTACTATTCTACTTTCTCTATTCTTTCGAAATATAGTCGACTACTTTAGTAGTGATAATAGCGATTGAGATCGTATTCTTGTCTAACGTGGCCTTGTGTCATGACCAGTGTTTGATCCCACAAATACTGTGAGTATAAGAATGAATGAGACAGATTCGGTGCCATGTGTCCATTGCAATGGTTTGCTTGCAAACTGTTAGTTGGATATGGATGAATCTAAAGGAGTACTCTTGAGCAAAGAGTCCATGGATCACAGCTGAGGACGTTCACACGTCTAAGTTCTGGCTCAGCCCAGTACTTCCAGCGGAATCCAGATTTGACGAAATCTGACAGGCGCACGGTTCACGAACCGGTTTGCGTACCAGACACTCGGAAATTCCCTGAGTTCGAGATGGCTATTTTGTTCACGTACCAGTACGTGAACCTGACGGTAGTCATCTTGATGGTGTCGGATTTAGTGAATTAATATTCTCCTAGAATTTCACTTTGAGTCAAATTCCAAAACTCCTTTATCTCTTAGATGGACTTGTGTAAAACATAAACTCTTTTGTGTTCCATCTAACGATCCTCAATGAGTCAATAAGATAAGATTATCTCTGGTCTGTTGGATTTCTATCTTGAAGTGTTTTTGAGCTAACAAAACACTTGGCAGATAATTCTAAAAAGAATTCCAATTGAGATTAATCTCTATTACTTGGTTGTCAAGTTTAGGGTTTCCCTAACTTGTGGGACAAGTAATTGATTGCTTTATTCCAAAGCAACCTATCTTATTGAGTGCTATAAATAGAGGTGTCTACGGACAAATACCGCAAGCATCAAGCATACGTGAAGGTCCTTAGGGAAGGTAGCGTAAACTCTTTTCACTTAGGTGAATGCTTGTTGTGGTATAGTCATCCTCTATAGGTTGCAGCTCCTCTGGGAACTCCCTACGACTATAAAGACTTCTCTTGAGAGTTGGGAAGCACAAGTAGGAGATTGAAACCATCTTTGGTTGAAATCGGATTAACCTGTAACCTTGGTAACCTGATCACGTTCTTGTCTATTCCATAGTCCGTCTCTTCTGCTATACGGCTATTCAAGAACTGATACGTTACTCAACAAGGTTGGAAAGGTAGCAACGCACGGCTGCACTCGGTGTTGTAAGACCTAGTTAGCTCCAGTTATACAAGTTTCTTAATTGATTCTTCGTGTATAACTGAGATAGATAGGAATTGGGCATTGCTTACTTGGTTTGCGTGTCAGCCTCGATTTGTGAAGTAGATTTCCGTATGACCTGGATTTAACAATCCGAAGGAAGTCATCTTATGTGTGGTAAACTGATAGAGGACAGTTACACCATACGTCAACAGTAAGGTTGCAAAACCAGTATTGCTGACACAAGCCTTTGACAGCGGTCAAAGCAACTCCTAGGCCTGTAAAGGACGTCAGCTGGGGGAATCAATTGTGCGTGACGATCTGTGGGGGATCTAGAGACGTAAGGAAGGCGACAGTATCCAATTCGCTTGGAGGGCTTGAGTTGGTCTCTGCTACATCCCAGACCGAAGTCTTATAGTAGGCTAGTGTTTGTAGTCAGTTTGTACTGGGCGGTGTTCAAACTGGACGAGGTCCCGAGGTTTTTCTGCAAGGCAGTTTCCTCGTTAAAAAAAATCTCTGGTGTCTTGTGTGCTTTTACTTTCCGCATTATAACTCTGATTTATAATTAAAGCACCAAGTAGTACGTTATCCAATAACCGCTGAGTTTAACTCCGATCCCAACTTTGTTGAGTTGATCCCCAAGATCACAACTCCGGTTATCTAGGTTTGGATATTGATTTTTGAGATCGTCCAACCTAAACCATAAGACTCACGAGCCAAAACGAAAAGTTGGTAGTATTTCGGTACCCCTTCCTTTTCACAAAGAAATCAAGAAGAAGATGGAGAAACGTAAATATTTAACAAACTGAAGTTAATTATAACTATTTTTTTTTTTAACGAAGAAAAAAAACATTTTATAGATTGTTATAAAAATGTAGATGGTGAAAAATGAGAGAGGGACAAGATTGTAAAAACACTCTCTAACCAGGCCTAACCTAGAGGCAATTGCCTATTCAGGCACATCTCTATAGCTCAGAATGCAACCCGTTCTACGAGCCGAATAAACTCTCTATGAGTTCTCTCTTATAACCCCCGGTGGAGAGGATGATATCATAGAGCAGTACTGATAATCTCACAAACACATTAAACCCATTAATCTGCTTCATGTCGACATCGCGCCTCGAATTCCTCGGCATCAGAACCAGATCACTATATGGTACATGGTGAAGAGTTAACAGAGACGCATCCTCATGGATTTCCTCTTTATACGACTCAACATTCGAGTCTTAATGAAAACCTCAGGAATATCGAAGTTCTAGGCCTGTCCAGAACTCCCTGAGAAGCATACGGCAGCCTAAACAGGCTTAAACAGACCTCATCCCAAACTCAGGATGGTCTAACATACCATGGATAAACACGCCATGACTTCAAGTATGTTGTAGCGTAAACACGCACACCATAACCAAGGCATACCCAGCACGCACCAGCTGCAACAAGGTTGACCTTGGCCAAATGCCAAAGTCAAAACGCCATATAGCATGGCATTACGAACCAAGAGCCACCATGAGTTCACGAGAAACTAGCCTCGGCCAAAGGCCAAGGCCGTGGCGCCATGATAACGGGGCTAGCGCTTAAGCGCTTTAGAAGTTAGCCTTGGCCAAAGGCTAAGGCCGTGGCGCCATGAACCATGGCGCCATGATAACGGGTTAGCGCTAAAGCGCTTTGGAGGTTGGTCTTGGCCAAAGGCCAAGGCCGCAGCTTCTTGGGCCATGGCGCCACAAGCCAATGGCGCTATGAACTCCTGGCCTTGGCCAATATCCAAGGCCACTCCTATACTCGTGTCCTGGAGGCACCACACTCACGTTGGTCATGACAATTAGTCATACGACTCTACTCAGACTCAACTCAACTCAACTACGCAATATCTGCGTATCACTCGAGACATCAAAAAATCACACGAGGGGATAACTTTAGGGGTATTGGTCTGGCGGTCTACGACAGTTGAAAGAAACTAATGGAGATAGTGGGCAGTTACGAGAAGATGGCGCGAGTGGACATGTTCTACACAACTCAGGCAGTTACAGAAACCAACTCATGTCCTCCACTCCCACACTCTTCCACGACTTCCACCTTCTCTGTCGAGAGATCAGGGTGAGTTCAA
This sequence comes from Papaver nudicaule, assembly GCA_023529015.1. NCBI lineage: Eukaryota > Viridiplantae > Streptophyta > Magnoliopsida > Ranunculales > Papaveraceae > Papaver > Papaver nudicaule. The sequence continues at coordinate 2,624 of JAJJMA010206158.1, read as the reverse complement.
AACTATAAATAGAGGCCTCCTCTATCTTCCAAGGCAGAAGATCTTCCAGAAACAACCAGATATTCAGAACACCTGAATAAACCAGAGCCTCAGAAGAAAACACATCTGAGCAACCCAACACACTTCTAGCCTTGGAGATTTCTAGTCACTTTCACGACGGAAATCTTGAACTCTTACACCTAAAACACATCCTCAACCTGATCTCAAGTTTCTTCGATGTTTCCCTCCCTAGATCAACCTCTATCCTCTCTGTGACCGAAGCAAGACGTGAACGACCATTGACTTGGTTTAGGCTCGTCTTGTTCGACTTTGATCTCGAACACTACGAAAGTACCCAGAGACGGTGGATTGTTTTTCCAGGTAAAAACAAAAAAGTTACACGATCAGCCTCTAGAGTTATCCTAAACTCCGAGGGACATAGGTAAGTTATTTTCTCTTACATGTTTAACCATTTTATGTGCCACAACATTTCAAACTCTATTTACATACGCACATGACCATTGATTTTTTTTTTTACCAACAAACTTAAACATCTACTTATTATACATTCATCCTACCAGTGAGAATGTACTTTTGGTTGTTGTAGGAGCTTCACCAGTGACAAATTATCGTTCTCAAAGATGACCTGCTTGTAATGTAATATATGCGCACACCGTATCACATGTAAGAACCCCTTCGACTTGTTTTATGTTTCTTGCATATTGAAGGAGTCTCATGGCACCCACGAAGTTTCCTGCATGATCTCTTTTTAAAACTGCTATTCCAGCCACATTGTGATCAGGCAACATAAAAGCATCAAGTAACCCTCAGTTGGGGGCTGCCAATGAGGTTAAACAGTATTCCGTCTCTGCAAAAGAATATTAGTAGACATAGTGACGAATGCAAGATGCTACCAGTGACAATATTGTTTAATTTGTTTTGCGATTAATTGTGAATTTGAGGTGCTATGCTGGAATATATGTGCACATTTATGCTTCCATAAAGCCACATGACATATGTAATGTGATGTATTGTGTCATGATGCTGGAAACCAATGCTACTATTTTTGTTTGCCCAGGTAATTATCCAATCTTTTACATTAGTTTATCCATTAACTATGTTGACCAATTGAGGAGCACAGACACGCCAAACTGAACCAGCAAAAGAGAATTGCAAGAACAAGTGAGTTGTTGTCTCTGGAGCCTGATTGCACATTGGTCACATTTTATCTCGTCGGGACCTCAGATTGAAAATTCTTGTCCTGACTGGGAAGAATATTGTGTAGCAGTTTCCAAAGAAAATGCATAAATTTCAACCAAATTGTGATTTTGAGTTAGCAGGTGACTTGTAACCATTGAGTTGTATGTATATTTGGTTGTAAAATGTCCAGTAGAGGCGAGTGGCCAAACTAACTTGTCTTGTCTCATCAGATTCAAAGGAATAGTGAGTATGTGGCGTACCTGATCTTGAGTAAACAATTTTTGAAGGAGACCCAAATTCCAGGATTGATTATATTCCTCTACTAGTTCAACAACATATTGATATCATTGAGATTAAGCTCATGTGGTTGTAATATTGAGCCTTTTTTGTTGGGAATCCACCGATGTCTCCAAATATTTATGATTTTTTCGTTTCCCACTTGCCAAATCGAAAGTCGTCGTAACTGTTGCAACCCATGATAAATACTTTGCCAAACCATGATGTACTTGAGATTGCAATTAAGTAAATCTTGATATGAAAAAGATTTATTCTTTAATATCTTAGCCCAGAGAGAATCTTGATTGTGAAACAGCTGCCACGCCATTTTAGTTAAAAGGGCAGAATTATATACAACTAGCTGAATTCTTAAACCCCAACCCTCATATTCTGAAGACATAAGCTTGGCCAATTCTTGTAGTGCTTTGAGCGACTAGAATAGTGATTCTACCAGTAATTACTCTAAACTACGTCCATGGCAGATATGGTATCTTGTGGAAGCTTTAAGCAATGCATTGGATACAGAGGCATGGTACCTAACATTCTCTGGAGTTGAGCACTTCTCACAGATTCAGAGAGCATTTTCCCTTGCCATCCTTGCAGCTTAGTTTGCATTTTGTCAACCAGATAAGAACAATTGTGTGTTTTGACTCGAGACATAAAGAGAGGAATTCCCAAATATCCCCCCCTAAACCAATAGTTTTTATTTAAAGAATTTGCGCATAATGGTTGCATAATGATCGAGGAAGATGTTTATTAAAGAAAATTGTAGATTTTTGTAGATTCATTACTTTCCCAAAAGATTGCTAAACTGATCCAACAGTGATTGAAGATACCTTTCTTCTGTTGGTCAGGCTTTGAGGAAGAGAAGAATGTCATCCGCAAAACAAAGATGGGTGATACTTGGACTCGTTCTTGCTACTTTAACGCCATCAATTTGTCCTTGCTTTTCTGCATTGTACAACATACGGGACAACACTTCTATACACAAGATGAATAAATAAGGCGATAGTGGATCACCTTGTCACCGACATCTAGTTGGTGTGAAAGTTTCACATGGGACTCCGTTTAATAGGTTTGAGATAGTAGTCGTCGAGATACATTGATCAGATGAATCCAATCTGCATGAAATCCCAATTGAGATAGTATGGCTTTCAGGAAAGTCAATT
>JAJJMA010206133.1:0-11138 GCA_023529015.1 Papaver nudicaule | reverse complement strand
ACTTCCTGGATGCGAGACACGTGGTCCGAGGGGTTTTACCCCCTACAATGCTTGAGTCTAAGTTCATCAACTAAACCTAAAAATTTCAGAATCATTATCAAATCAGAAGACATCTTTCAATAACATCTACTATCACATAAAGATCTTCATAATACAATCTGCATACACAAAACATAACATAACAATCAATATTCTACTGAAAACAAAAAATCAAATAAAAATGTACAATAGTTAAAGAACCAGTGATCTTTTCGGTAATAGCTCCATGGAGACGAGCAAAAGGAATGTCTTTCCAAAGGGAATAGACGTCTGAAAATTGAGAAATATTTGATGTTTGATCAGATGAATAACTAATTAAATTGAAGATAAAGGAGAAACCAAAAAGGAGAAGAAGAAAATAACATGCCCTGGACTGACCAAGGTGATACCAAGTTAAAGAACGTATTTATGTGGTTTCTCAATCAATGAGAAACACAAAAGAAGCTTTTGTATTTATATAGTTCAGTCATGTTACAAATTGGGTATTCCTTGCAATACAAGGAATAAGAACATTACAAAGCTTTACAAGGAAAATACTTGTACAACAAGAACTGCTAATAAAAAGAAACCCTCTAGAAGATGTGACTGACAAGGTTACCTCTCTAAGACTTAGGTGATGTACATTAGGTGAAGTTGCTCATACTCTAACAACAATAACATACATATCTAAAAGATAGAGATTTTTATGAAAAAGAAACACGCCAACTTTGCAACACTACTAGCAGTGTCGATGATGGTTGTGTTCATGAAATTGTACAGTGAGCTAGTATGGATGTCACCAGCGGCAGTCAAGTTATATTGCCTCAAGACGTGCTTGACATTATTATTGGCAAGTCGGGTTTTGCTGATACTGTTGTAGTATCCAGATACTTCCATCTTGTCGCTAACATGGAGCTTAGGAATGTCAGACTAAATTACCCACGGGATGGCTCGCGAGCTCCTTATTTTCAACGGTTGTTGCGACAATATTTTTGTAAGACGCGTCAATTTAAAAAGGTTGGAAATCAGTGGGACCTCTTATATGAACAATAAAGTTGCACGTGTTCTTATGGCCAATGGTTCTAATCTTCAAGAGCTAGTGTTGTGGAGATGTAAACAACTAAGTTATGGATATCAGTTTATTGATATCGGTTTCGCAGTTTAACCAAGCTCCTAATTTGTTACTCATCGATCCTTATCAGATCCAGAACTGAAATGCATCACAAATTGCATAATTAACAATCAATAATTTAGATCCCTAAAGTTGAAAACTTTGGTTAAGAGAGAAATAATTGAAATAGCTTAACTGAAGATAACCCAAGAGAATCAATAGATCCAAAGTTTTAAATCAGTGTCAATCCATCTACGAGAAATCGATTAAGCTTAAATGTAAGATTATATCGACGATTCACAAAAGAATTGATTGATTCAACGCTATTGATGGAGTTTGCTGAAATCGAATCTTAGTGAACTCGATGCATTTTCCTGTAAAAATAGATGGCGGCAGACCAAAACCCGTGAAAGAAATAAGCATGAAATGGCTGGAGATGAAACATAAGATAGACCTTAGCTTGATTCCTTTATATCTCCACTAATTCAGACACAACAAATAAACATAATATTATTCTGATTTCTCTTTATTGTTTTCGGATTTTTCGTAAATATAATGGATTGTTATATCGAGCTAATCTGTTGGTTTAAAAAAAACAAATTGTATTAGGATACCGGGGTTCGTGTTGTATGAGGGTAAAACTTAAGCGGATGTAGCAAAAGTTGAGGCTAAGAAAAGAAGGTCATAAATACACGGATCCTAATTTCAGCAACACAAAAAAGATGTTAAGAGCAAATAACATCCAAATACAGTTACTTAAAAGGAAACCGTAAGTATTTATGTTGATACAAATATGGCCATTCCGTGTTGTGATGCGAAAGTTATAGCGTGTTGTAATACTGTTCGAGATAGACATCGTTTACTAAACTATGTAATTGGCAAATTTCCTAACCTATGTAATGTGTTGATTTCCTAACTATAAATGAAATTATTATGAACCATAATCGGCCTATATGAGACCCAACACCCGTTGATTATAAAGGAGACAATGATCGGATTTTATGTACTAAAACAATTGCTTTTATCGGCACTTATACCAATTTATATAAGCCGATTATATAGTGGTTTGTTTATGAAAAATCCGAACCAGAATCGACTTACGTGGCTTCATCGTTTTACGCGATTATGATTGGTGTTCTTCGTCCACAAAGAACATCATGCGTGATCGGCACATTATGACATTATATATGTCGATTCCGGCTAAAATCCTTTTTTCCGATGTTTTACCATTGTAAGCTACAAATTCCTCCATAATTTCCTTAGAATTACATTTCCAAGAATTACTTTATCTTTTTTTTCAAACCTATCACAGTAATCTCTCTACTACAACAAACTAACATTATAACTATAATTAAATTTTAACGCCGACTCATATAACTAATAACACAATTGACACCAACAACTCAAAAGGCATATCAACCATTAATTCCCATAGGATGATGATGAAGTTGTGTAAAGGGTCCAATCCTTTGGATTCTTTGAATGTATTGTGTGAGTTTTTGAGTACCTTCCCTGAACCCAACCCCTCTCCGATAGGAAAACCGAAAACCTAACCCTTCTCCCCGGTGTTGATGGTGGTTTTTGGCGAGGAGGTCGCAAGAGTAATTTTGCACCAATTTCTGGCATCTTGGCATCGTCAGGTGAATGGCTCAAGGCAAGGTATGAATTTATTTACAGTAGGGATAAGAGAGTTGGTCACTGTGGCCATATTTTGATCTTTCACGACCATAGCCTAGTACCATGGTCCATATCCCTAGCCTACGCGTATCCACCCTAGCCTATGCGCCTAACCCTAGCCTATGCATGCATCCTTGCTTATGCACGCATGCATCCTTGCCTATGCATGCATCCTTGCTCACGCACGCATCCTTGTGCATGCGTCCTTGCTCATTATCCCGTCCTAGCCTATGCATCTTGGCCCATACGTCTTAGCCCATGCCCGCATCCTTATGCCCGCATCCTTGTGCACGCATCCTGGCTAGCCTTGCCCTAGTGCACGCATCCTAGCTAGCCTAACCCTAGCCCATACACGCATCCTTGCTATGCACCTATCTTGCTCACGCATCCTTTGCTAGCATGTGTGGATGGCCCACACGGCCATCCCATCCCATCTCGCGTCCTTGTCTTTGCCTTGGTCGTGGCTCATGCCACGGCCCCATATTTTGGGCTTGGCCGTAGCTTAGGCTACGGCCCCACTTTTATTTCTTGGTCATGGTTAGCACCATGTACCACTTTGTTGGCTTGGCCGTAACTTAGGCTACGACCCCACTTTTATAGCTTGGTCATGGTTAACACCATGTCCCACACTTTTGCCCTGGCCGTGGCTCATGCCACGGCCCCACTTTTATCCCTTGGCCGTGGCTCATGCCACTTTTATGGCTGGGTCATAGCTCATGCTATGACCCCACTTGTCTTACTCAGCCATAGCTTATGCTATGGCCCCACTTTTGTGGCTTGGCCGTGGCTGTTGCCACGGCCCCACTTTTACCTCTTGGCCATGACTCTTGTCACGACCCCACTTTCACCTCTTGGCCGTGGCTCTTTCCACGAACCCACTTTTATTACTTGGTCATAGCTCTTGCTTGACCCCACTTTTATTGCTTGGCCGTGGCTCATGCCACGGCCCCACTTTTATGGGTCGGCCATAAAACAATACTATGGCCCACTTTTATCACACGGCCATAGCTTGAGGGTCCCACATTTTAATCCTAAGTCATCCTTACTTATAGGGTAGGTCCCTCTTTACCATTCTAAGTCCTAATTGATTATAGATTGCATAATGTTGTGGTTTTCAAATCAAATTCGGAAATCTGACAGATTACGAATTACTTTAAAGAACGATTGATACGGTCTAATCCGTAAGGATTAAGGAGAAACCTCCTTCATGAAAGTTGTTCATCTGTGAGTTTCCCATGACATACTAAACTTTCATAATTTTTAGAAATATAGGCTGGCCTGGGCGAATTTTAGAGTAAGTGACGTGCAAACTGTCTAGAAATCTGAATATGACCTAACGTTACGGTTCATCCCTATACATCCTATAGTAGACTTCTTACTAAGATTATTATGCTATGCAATATAGCTTATTATCATTCATGTATCCTATCTTTAGGTCTTGAATTGGAAATGCTCATGCATTTTTGGTCATGGCTACGCTGTGTTATCATAACTCTCCTTTTTCTCCTGATTATAGACTTGCTTCTATAATCAGTGCTACATTTCTTATCATGACTCATGGCTATGACTTATATTATTTTAGGCATTCATATGTCTATATTACTCAGGGAATTGGTGCATTATATGCCACAAGCCAATCTCTCATATTTATGGCATGCGAAGAGTCATATTTACTTGACTATTGCCAACAGAGGGTTGCTGAAATCCCCTCAGTCTAAATGGCGATTGCATAGCTAAATCCTTATACTATTCTGATTGGTTTAAATGGCGATTGCCCGGTTCAATCCTTAGACCAAGCCTAAAAGAGATACACAAGCTTATCGCTTAAATCTCTCTACTTATATTCAAAGTCCTAATGTTTACCAATAAATGGAACGACTTGCATTTAGTCAGCTTTGACTTAACAAATATTCAATACTTAACAAATCTTACGAGAATCAAGTAAGTTACATGGGGGGATATTCTTTAGGGTTTTGGTTTGGCGGTCTACGACACGTGTGATTGCAACGGCTCAATCACTCAACGGGAAAGAAAGCTAAGTCGTGTGAACGTTGCTGAAAAGAGGGGATGAGAAAGAGGGTTGTTAGTCTTCCCTAATATTAGGCGCAAGACTCTTAACAACTGGTCCCACTTACTCCACACTCCCACTTCTTCCACTTCTTACGAGTTCAGTTGGAATTCTATTGCTATAAATAGGTCACTCGACCAGTTTGGAAAGACAGTTCAAGTTGAATAGAACAAAACAATTCAATTCAGTACAGTGCAATCAATTCATCTCATCGATAATTGGTTAACTCTTCTCATTCAGCATTCAATATCTAGTGAGAACTGAATATCCATTCTTTTAGCAACTTTATTCACAACATCACAAAAATCATAGCAATTCTCTGATCTCATCTTTCTCGGCTACCCTCCCTTAAACCAACCCTATTTCCTCTTCTTGTAACTGAAGCAATACTCGAACGGCCATTTCTTGGTTTAGGGGAGTGTTGATCGATCTTGACCTCTCGAATATCATTACCACTTCATACAACATCATTACACTTCACACTTTACCCCTCAGATTCTCTTTATTGTTTTACACCTAAAACATTTGGCGACCACAGTGGGAGGTCATTATCTCAGTTGTAAGAAAAGATGGTTGAAACTAGGAGGCAGATTTCAGAGAACACAAACTCTCCAAATATCACCAGTGGTCCCATAACCTCGTCTGTTACAAGTGGGGCCACCAATACCCAAACTAGCTGCTGGCCCCACCATCCAGAACGTGAGTTACATCACGTCTCAAAATCCTAATGTCGTGGTTACCTCACCTCATATTGTGGGGTTCACTTCATCCCCTTCCTTTATGGCCGCCCAACCTCGAGTTATGATGTCCACTGCATCTCTATTCTCTGCTACCACGCCTACCCTATCTCATGTTGTGGGGACCACCTCTGCAACTCCTTACACTCCTATCTCAAGCCGCACATAAGCTTTTCTCTTTGGGCCCCGCACTGGAGAAACAAGGACTACTGAGAACTCACCTAGCATGGACGATATCATGAAGACTCAACAAGATCTAGCCCTAAGTCAGAACAGCATGGTGAAGACCCAATTGGAGTTACTGACGCGTTTGAGAACTCTCTCAGAACGATTAGCACCACCAACAAACCTGGGGCTAACTCGTGTAGAACACCCTGCCAACGCTAATAGGGTGGGTCTATCTCAAATCCACGTTATCCCAGATGATCAAGACATCCATGTCCACACCACACGTGGACCAAGCACAAGTTCTCGGCATAACTTTGTCACTCGTGAAGATTTACAGAATCTCCCACAAGCTCAGAGCGTGGAAAATTCAGATTTGTTTCATCGTCATCAACCTCCATATCCAATTGAAGTTCAACGTGAATCTCTTCCTGAAGGATATGTCACACCTTCATTCTCAATGTATAATGGTATTGGAAATGCTCGAGAGCATGTATCTCGTTTCCTAGAATCATTGGGAGTGCATGAAAGAAACCAAACTGTATGTCTCAAAGAACTCTCGAAATCTCTGACTGGGAAGGCATACACTTGGTATAATAATCTGGCTCCCAACAATATTCTCAGCTGGAGCCAGATGGTTAATGCTTTCCTCAAGAAGTACTTCTTTGTGTCTGAGCAACTCACTCTCTCTGATTTGGGGAGACTTTATCAGCGAAACAATGAACATCCAGATGATTATCTGACGAGGTTCAGAACTCGTACAGTGGATTGCAATGATCCAAACGTAACAGAGTTGCAATTGGTGGAGCTCTACATCAATGGGATGATACCACTATATCGAGCTTTATTGGAGAATCTGGATATTAATAATTTCACCAAACTCCATAAATCCGCCAAGCGATCCGATACTACTGCACCTGCACTACTAGAGAGGCCCCGACCTGTGAAGGTTGAATAAAGTCGTGGTGAGACACGTGCCAGCAAACGACTCGTCAACAAGCAATATAGCTCTCTTCCCTCAGTTCATGCTGTCACTGAAGGTGTTAAGAGGAAGGCGCCTACTCCTGAGGCCCCACAACTAAAACGTGCAGCACCAACCCAATCTCAGGCTCCTGCATGGGTCCCAGCTACTGTTCCTGCACCAAAGGCATCACGACAACAGAGGGAATTTCCTAAAATTCCAGATTTCCCTTGTACAATGGATGAAGTGATAGAGCTCCTGGAAGCATGTATTCAAGATGGTGCTATCAAGTTACCTCCTGTACGGAGAGAGCCTACAACACAAGAAATGACTGATCCCAAGTATTGTCATTTTCATAGATTTGTTAATCATCCCACCAGCGAGTGTCATCGACTCAAGCAAATATTCAATGAAAAGATTGAGTCAGGGGAGTTGAACTTAGGGACTGAGGGTGTGCATAAGAATCCACTCCCTTAGCATCAACTTCAACGTCAACATCAACCCAACATTCGAAATTTCACTATCTCCGGGGAATCTGTCAAGCAAACTGCTAAGTATTTGATGGAGAATTTATGCGAGCTCTTGCATTTTTCCAAGAACCAGCGAAGAAACATTTTCGCAGCCTTCAACTGGATTGCTAGCGATAAAGAAATACATGTACCTGAAAGACATGAAGAAACTCAATCAAAGCCCGATGAAGTTACACCAGAGATGATGGCAGGAGGGAAGCACGTCCCAATACCACTTATCTCTGCCCGTCTCAAAGGTACAAATTTCAAGAAAGTTCAAATTGATGCTAGTGTTATGGTTAATCTAATCCCAATCAAAACACTTCAAGCAATTGGGATTTCCAGACGGGATGTTATCTATTATCCCACAGTGATGAAAGATTCAAAAGGAAATCTCCAAGATGTATACGGTCATGTTACTTTGGATCTGAAGGTGGACTCGACTCGCACCAAAGAAAAGTTCCATGTAATCAAAGAAGATAAGGAGCATGATATGATTTTGGGGCGTCCCTGGCTCCATGGGAAGAGATTTGTGCCTACAATCTCACCAGTAATCATCAAGGGCCAAGAGTTCATGTTTGACCAAGGAAGCTGCAACGTGGGAAAGCTGGAGTACCATGTGGGGTCAAAAACTCTGGTGATATTCAAAGAGGTACGTGAAAGTGATTTGAAATATTTTATTCAGAATTATTTAGTTAATGGGAATCCTATCCAACGTGTCCCTGCACAAACATTGGATAATTCTCTGACATGGGGACTTGATTGCATCAAGTCTATCAAACCCTCTGAGACACCTCGTGAGGAAATCAAGGCCACAGCTGCAGAAAAGTGGGCCCGAATAAAGCAACGGTCATATAGGCGAAAGACACCTGAGATGTCATGGGTGCCTAAGACTTTTCAAGAAAGGGATAAGGTTATGCGACACACTAATCGAAAAGGAGTTTCTGTTTCGGGGTCCACATCAAACTGGGAGGGACCTTATGTCATATCTCGAGTCATGCCTAATGCACAATACATGATAAGTGCAATACATGAGAGGCCTTCAAACATGGTGATCAATGGCAAGTGGCTCAAGAAGATATGAGGATTCACTAGGGTTTATCTATTTCCTGTAATTTCCAATTCCTTCAAAAGAAAAGTGCAAGCAATCTCTTGCCTTTTAGCAATTTAATTCAAAATTCAAATTCAAAACCTATGAGTTCAAAAAAATCAATTCCTACAAACCCTTTGTTCAATAAACCAAATAAAAGCAAAATAAAATTCTACTGAGAAAATGTTTTGCTCCTGAAACCCTTCAGAAACAACCATCTAGTGAAGATTTTGCTCCTTCGTCAGCTGCTTTCTTTATTTGAGCAATATCAACAGCTTTCTTCTTCAAATCTTCGGTCAACTTACGGAGTTCTTCAGCTCTAGCAGCATAATTTCTCTCTTCTTGATTCACCAACTCATGGGTGAAATTACCGACAGCAGCACACCTTGTTCGGACATATTTGATTCTCGCCTGAAGCCATGACAAGTTGAGTTTGAAGGTTTCAAATGTAGCTATCAGCTCCTCTACTTCGTCTAACGCCTCATTAGTAACATCCTTTAATAGGGTGGCGTTCATCTTCGAGATTAACCTCATAAGGTCAGCCACAATACCTATGAGTGTACAAAAATGGATGCTCTTGCCAACAATAACGAAGTGACCATAGCGATTCCATATCCTATCATAGAGTGGGACGTGTTCCTTTGGGACATTAAATCCTCCCACTAGCTCATGATCAGGGAGAGTCACTTTGTGAAGTGGGTCGTACATCACACCAGCATGGGGAAATTCTTGGAGAGCCCAAGTAGTTGGAGCATCTACACCAACGATGTCGGTATTCTCATAAACTTGTGTTTCATTACCGACAAACTAAAAGAAAATTCAAAACAAGCAGGATTTTAATAATATGTTTCAAGCTATATGATGAAAGCTTAGCAAGAGAAGATGATTAAGTTTACCTTGGCAAGGGGAAGACTCTTATCGGCAGCCTCATCAAAATCTTTGCTAAGGTTTTGACCATTACTGATCTTTTTGCCGACAAAGTAGTTATCATTCATCTCTTCATTATCATCAGAGGCTGCAAGAACAAACGAGGTGAGGATAAAATACTAAATATTTTATTCCAAATTGAAAGAGTTGACAAAAGTAACCTGTGTAGCATCAAGTGTACCGGAGGATTTAGGCCCTGTGGATTCTCCACTTTTATTCCGATCCATAGTTGTGCCATCCGGAGTTGCTCCACCGAAGAGTGAGCTTTGGCCAAAGGGAGTGAATGAAGCATCCTCAAAGCATGGACCAGGTCCATCCTACATCAAATAAGGAAGAAACATCATCAAAGGAAGATATTACAATGAATTCACGACGTTTTCTAAAGAAGGAATTTTCTGACGTCTGAATTCTTACGAAGTACTGCAGAAAACTCGAAAACTGTACAAATCCGTAAGGAATTTGGAAAAGTTTCCTTCCCAAAAGTTGTCTGTATGGATGGTTTCTATAACGTGCTAAAAGGGCTTAATTTTTGGAGAAGTCTACTATCCAGAATAAATTTTGACTGAACAACGTGCAGTCTGCAATATTTCTGGAGGTTACGCCAAATTGTGGCACATGAAATAACGGGCAAACAAGCTTGGAATTCAGATTTTCTTTTTCGAGGTGAAAGCTAAAGATGTCCTTTTTCTAATTTGGAGTCAACCATCAAAATCCAATGTCGGATGAAGATTTTATGGCCATTCTCGCGCCATGACTCGAAACAGGAAAATCTGACGGGATTTTTACTTTTCAACTAAAAGTGAAAATGTAGCAAAGAGAATGAAGTCTCACCGTTACCCAATCCTTTGCAAATGGATTGGGGACTTGATTAACACCCGGAATACGGTTAACACCGAAAGATACAGTTTCAGTATTGGTCTCTTGTGTTGCGACGCTAACGAACTTCTGATTAGGCGGAGTTGGCTGCACAAAACAGTCATGAATAAGATGTCAACATTATCACAAGTCAAGCTTATGCGAGTACTCCAAAGTACAAGGTCATGTTTGGGCTTCATATTCATGATTAAAGAGTCCGTGCAGAGCTGGCTAGCTTGTTCAACATATGCTCACCCTGGAACACTCACGGTTCCATTCTGCGCAAGGGACTAAATGTTGATGGTGGTTTTTGGCGAGGAGGTCGCAAGAGTAATTTTGCACCAATTTCTGGCATCTTGGCGTCGTCAGGTGAATGGCTCAAGGCAAGGTATGAATTTAATTACAGTAGGGATAAGAGAGTTGGTCATCGTGGCCATATTTTGATCTTTCACGACCATAGCCTAGTACCATGGTCCATATCCCTAGCCTACGCGTTAGCCTATGCATGCATCCTTGCTCACGCACGCATCCTTGTGCACGCGTCCTTGCTCATTATCCCGTCCTAGCCCATGCATCTTGGCCCGTACGTTTTAGCCCATGCGCGCATCCTTGTGCACGCATCCTAGCTAGCCTAACCCTAGCCCATACACGCATCCTTGCTATGCACCTACCTTGCTCACGCATCCTTTGCTAGCATGTGTGGATGGCCCACACGGCCATCCCATCCCATCTCGCGTCCTTGTCTTTGCCTTGGCCGTGGCTCATGCCACGACCCCACATTTTGGTCCTGATCGTAGCTTAGGCTACGACCCCGCTTTTATTGCTTGGTTGTGATTTAGGTCTGGTCCCACTTTCTTTGGTTGGCCATTGTTTTTACCTGGAAAAACAATGCACCGTCTCTGGGTACTTTCGTAGTGTTCGAGATCAAAGTCGAACAAGACGAGCCTAAACCAAGTCAATGTCCATTCACGTCTTGCTTCGGTCACAGAGAGGATATAGGTTGATCTAGGGAGGGAAACA
>JAJJMA010206131.1:0-10851 GCA_023529015.1 Papaver nudicaule | reverse complement strand
TTATTATTATTATTATTATTATTATTATTATTATTATTATTATTATTTTTATTATTTTTTTTAATCTTACATATTATTGAGTTCGATTACACAGATTGTGGACCCTACTACAGAAGATAAACAGGTTGCCGTGCTAAGCCTACCAGCGAGCCTCATGAGGAACCAACCAAGAAAGCCGAAGCTGGATGGGGGGCTGATTATGTCACAAGGGGGGCAAGTTAACTCTACCTTCCATGTCAAATTCTGCAGTATTGCGCCATCTGTACAGTGCCGGATGGGAGCTTAGCTACACGTTGGGTCCCAATCCCTTTCTGGATTGCAAAACCTATCCTAATAAAAAGAAAATTGCCAACATTCATCGAGATGTCATGCATAGCCATGTATGTCTTCAATCGTCCCAAGAATTCCACAGACTCGTCACCAAATTCGCCTAAGGTAGTGAACCCCAAGGTACCAAAATTGTAGCCGTTGGTTCTGCACACTTCCAAGTATTTGTTGCGCTTTTGCTCGATAGCTTTAGTTAAGGCAAGCCCCGGCGTGTAAGCTTGAACACCGCCCCCAGTGAAGGGAGAAACAACAGTAACATCGAGGCACGTGTCACGTCCATTGTCCCAGTTGTAAACTAAGATGTCTGCAGGTCTAGAACTACGCCCTTCGTCTGCAAGAAAACCCAAGTTTGCTTCGAGCTTGTATGGTACCCCCGCGCGAAAGCAAATATCTGCAAAGGTGTCTCTGACGATATTATGGCGGTGTTTCAAACCAACTTCGGTTGCGCAGTGCACCGCATGATCTCCATAGGCATCCATGCATCGACTACAACACAAACATGGGTTGTTATCTTCAAATAATGGTATTCCAAGCCTATAACATAGGATATGGAGTTGAAATGGTGTGGGCTCATGGTCTGACCCAACCCATCAGCTGGCACGGCTAAGAGGTAATCATGTGTGTGCGGTTTTTTGTTGTTCTGCCACAATGTGAGATCTCTGCTGGTCATGGTGTATTCTGTAGGCATCCCCTTCATCAACGTAGCAAAGTACTGAGCCGCCAAGGTTCTCATAGGATGGGGGGCTGACTCGTCAATGTTTTGTTGAGATGTAAAGCCACAAAACTGACTGAACTGAGCAAGAGCACACTGGAAGTTAGGTCCTTTTGCTGATACTCCTGATTGTCGAGAATGTTGCTTTGTAAGTGTTGGGTCTGCAAGCAGGAAGCAAGATAACTATACTGCATTGTATCTTGCATGCTGTAAATACATAAACCTCCATCTCTTATAGGGAGAGTGGCTAACCGATGCTGCAAAGGTCCATATCCAGGCCCTTCCCCTGTGATCAGTTGCCTCAAATAGGTGGTAAGATGGTTGTCATATACCTGATGAGCTTCACTTACATAGATTGGTGCAGTGGTGCGCATAGAGAAGTATAATCTGGATACTCCAGTGCAGTTGCGTAACAGCAGCAGTTCGCATTGAGGGTCTTCTAAAGTATGAACTGCATTCATTAACTGGATGGTTTTCTGCACCCTGTGAAGGACAAGCTGACTGCAGTACTCATGTTTTAAGCTTACAGGTCCTCCAAGTAATTTTACACCATCCACAGGCCTGCCTATATCAGCTGGAAAAACCCATGCATGTGTACTCCTCAAATCAACAGTAGGCCGGAAAACTTCTGTTTTCTGTACATTAAGATGGAGTCCTCTACCAATGCCTTGTGTTTGGATGATGTTTAAGGCTTTAGAGACCATAAGTGTGTCTCCAATTAAAGTGCCATCATCCAGATACCAGGCCTGCATATGTAGACTACACTCTTTGGATACTTGCAGAGCAATGGGGTGTAAGGTGAGAGCAAAGAGAAGTGGCCCTAAAGGGTCCCCTTGTTGCACCCCTTGAGAAGAAGCCAACACATGACTGCCATAGTATAATCTTGCAGGTGATGAATAGCAAAATTCGACTCATCTAGAAATGCTAGGGCAGTGAGTTCTCACCTCTTGTAACATGGCAGATCTGTCAACCAGGTTAAACGCGTTCTTGAAGTCAACCATGAGCATAGTTAGTGTGCACTACACGAAATCCAGTTTTTACCAACAGCAGCATTAGTCACGGTTTGTATTTCAGCAACGCGCATACGCTGTTGGGAAGCTCGTAACGTCTTCAATGGTTACTGAAAATGCGATCTGTTACAGTGCTCCGTGTTTTTGTTGGTGCAATTACCCGCCTGCCCTCAATATTTGGGTGAACTTCCTAAGTTAGCCTCGACTTTTCTTTTCCCCGCCCCACTTTTGGGCTGATGAAATTTCAACCCCAGCATCGTAACAGAACCGGATTTTTATTTCAACGGATTAACTTAATACCACAGATCCGAAAATAAGAAAACCCAAAAGAAAATAAAAGAAAATCAACTGAAATTATCAAACCATTTATTATTTCTGAATTAGCTCAGCTGTATGTCCAACACCAACAACTTAAGCTGCCACATCCACTCATTTCTCTCGCTGGTTTCTTTTTCTCCACCGGATTCTTTTCTATCACCAGTTTTTTTCCCTGCCGACGTCGATTTTGACCGGCAAATTCGTCGAGCACAGTGAGATTTAGCGTGCGGGAACTTCATCAACATCATTGAATCAATCAAATCTTCTATGAAATATCGATTTGGAAACTGGTTTGAGTTTAGTCGATTTCTTATAGAAGGATTGAAACTGATTTCAAATTTTGGATCTGACGATGCTCTATTGGTTAAGGTATTTCACTCGTATCCCTTTGAATTGGAAATTTACAACATCTATAGTCGAAACCATTGAGTGTCAATGATTAAATTTCTGGTTATGAGTATTGAAGGTCTGAATCTCTCAGATCTGTTTCCTGTTGTAGGATTTTTGTTGATTTGTCTGATTTTTGTGTTTGTTGATTGTCATTAGAAATGCAGATGTGTTTTAAGTTCATGGTAGTCTGTATTTCCATGTGATTGTAGGTGTGGTTAGTTCATATATTGTACTCTGGTTTGATAATGTTACACTGAAAAATTTACACATTAGGTTGATGAACTTTGTCTAGGACATATTATAGGGCACCAAAGAAATCATACGGAAAATCTAAAACATTACAGCCAACTAGTTGCAGGATTATCCTAAGAACAACAGGATTATCCTAAGAACAACAGGATTATCCTAAGCACATTAGGTTGATGAACCTTCATTCTAACATGATTATCCTAAGAACAACAGTTGCAGTAATTATCAACAATAATCAGAATTCTCACCATTGGACTATACAGAATTCTCACCACACATCAATTTAACAGTAATTCAAACAAAAATTAAACCATTAATTTTAACTTAATGTATTAAACCCCCTAAAATATTTAACTTCAAACATGCAACCATTAACAGTATCCCAAAATATAAATCCTTAAGCACAAAATAAGTTAAAAAAACACAACATTGTTTAGGAATGGAAGAGAGACTGTAAAGCCATAAGAATAGCATACCCAATGTATTGCAGCACCATCATCCCTAAAAGTTTGTTGATCAATTGGGGATCAATAACATGTTGCATGGGCAGGAATCTCCCCACATTCCTTGATCTCCCCTGGATCATCTCTATTTCCTTCATGAATCTGCTCTTTCTTCTTTCTGCAGCTGGCCATCTCCTTCTAGGATTTTCATCTCCCTTCCCATCCACTTGATTGTAGAACTCAACAATTGGACCCATTGGATAGGGGATTTGCATGTATTCCTGGAAATGAGATTTTTGACACTACACCAAATTACCCGTATTGCAACAGGATTTTGCAACTGGCGACCCGATGTTGCAAAATTGAAACAGGGAAAAAAATTTGCAACACGGGAGCCCATGTTGCAAAACTGAAACTGGCGGTCCCTGTTGCGGATTTGCAACATCCACGACTTTCACATGTGCCATTCGCGTAGGTACATGGAGACACCTTGGTAGTTTCACACCCAACAGTTTGACCTTTTAAAACGCATGATTTTATTTATGCCCAGTTTGACCATGACCCTAACAAGACCATGACCATGACCCAATACTTAACCAATTTTCAGTCTTCTCTTTTCATTTTAGTTTTCTTTTTTCTTTTTCGTCTCTGCCTCTGGTTTCTCTGCTGCTAGTTTTATTTTTCTTCTTCGTCTCTGCCTCTCAGATCTATTTTGTGAGTATGTAGCTCCTATGAAAGTTCATCGTTTTGGGTTTTCACTGTAAGTTGTGGGTAATTTCTTCTTTTCTTCTTAGATAATGTTTCCTTGATGTTTTGGGGTTTTCACTGTAAGAGAGAGTATTTGTGCTCTTTTGATATTCAATGGAGATTCAAATATTTGTGATGTAGGATTAACACTTCGATTCTCATCACGTATAAACTGAAAACCCTAAATTTTGCAGTGAGATTTTCCCTAAAATTTACTTTTTTAACCCTAAAATTTCATTTTCAAAACCCTAGAAATTTGATTGTTAATTTTCTCTTGGGTTTTCCGCAGAAGAAGATTGAAGTACTACTAGAAGATGATTGAAGAACATATCCTGGAAGATATCTACTCTAAGGTCTGAAAAATCCCTTCTACAAAAATCAAAAGTTATTTGATTTTGCAAACCCTAGAAATTTCATTTCGATTTATGCTTTTTTAAAGCATGGGTATGTATGTGATTTCGATTTTATGGTGTTTTGAATTTAGGGCTTGAGTTTTTTTAGGTTGAATACAATATGAGTTTCACATCCTTACAGATTACTACAGGAGATATTCCTACAGGTATGTGTAATATGACAAAGGTATGTGGATGTGGTGGATGTGGTGGATGTGATGAGTTTTGGTTTAAGATTGAGAAATTGTGTGTTGGGATTTTGCTGCATTTACTGTTGGAGATACGTGTGCTGAGTTGGTTTGAATGTTAATTTGTTGAAAATTTGAGCTTTTAGGTAGGGATTGTGGTATAAAAAATGTTCTTGTCCGGAACTTCGCCTGTTTCCTGTTTTCATGATAACAGTTGGATTTCTTTATTAATGTGTTGAGAGTTTTTTAAGTTGATATGCGGAGATTGTTTTGTTTCCTTGTAACTATAAGTTGTTTCACAAGCATTTAAGGATGTAAAAAGTTTATCATTACATGTGAATTTATGAAGGATGATTTGGGTTTCATTTCTAGCCTACCCCAACTTGTTTGCGATTAAAGGCTTGTTATTGTTGTTGTTGTTGAGTTAAATATGTAAATCTAGGTGTTGATGCTGCGTAAGTAAATGTTTATCCCTGTGAATTGTTTGGTAAATATATTATATCAAACTCCCTCTCAAATCGGATCTGTTTTCTTCTTTTTGTCGTCATACTTTGGTATGTTATTTATTCCCACTGCATCTGAGGGTTGCAATGCCATTAATTGAACCACCATTTGCCGCTGATAAGAGATTATCAGTTTTTACAATACCATGTTTTTGTCTGAGTTTTGATTTTGAACTTCCACTTTATGGCTAGAGTAAGATTGCCTACATATTTTGTAAGACAGTTTTTGAACTATTACTTTTTGTATTCTTTAACATCTTGTTGTTTCCTTCGATATTTTTTTTTTTCCTTTGGTGCTTTAGTTACGTACTTACAAACAAGCAATTCTACAGTACTTACTGATTAACGTCATCGTTTTATGCAGAGAAGGAAAATTTGTGCTTGTATGGATTCCCTACTGAACAATGGGAGGTCAGTTTACCTGCTGAAGAGGTCCCTCCAGAGCTTCCAGAGCCTGCACTGGGTATCAACTTTGCCAGAGATGGTATGCAAGAGAAGGACTGGTTATCTCTGGTTGCAGTTCACAGTGATGCGTGGTTACTTGCGGTCGCATTTTATTTTGGTGCCAGATTCGGATTTGAGAAAAACGATAGGTATGCTCGTCTTTCTTTTCTACCATACTGTTCCTCTAAATGGCATTTAATCTTTCAGTATGTTACGTCATCGAGGACCATCCAGATTCCTGTCACCTTTGCCTGTTGGATTAGTAGAAATTGATTTGTGTATTTGTATTAGTTTTGCTTGTTATGTTAGTGGCCAGTGGGGCATTTGAATTCATCCCTAATCCTTGATACCTTTACTTTACTGTTTCTGATCAGTTATCTCTCATTTGTGACCGGCAAAAGTGAAAAATACACGTGATTGATTTTTTCATATACCAATGCTACATTGACAATGTAGAATTCTGTTCCAATTTCTTCATCATGCCACCCAAGCAACTTAAACTTTGATGAGTACCCAAAAAAGTTTCTTAACTTAAACTTCACCCTTATGATTCAAAATATGCCTCACTTAGTTACATGGAAGGATTTATAACAGCTTGCTCACTTCAACTCCTACTGTGATGCGTTTATTTGGATGAAATTATCTGGGGCAACTAATTTAGATCTAATAAATAGGGCCAAGCCAAGCGCGCTAGTGGAGCATGGTCGAAACACACAACATAGTGGTCGAAACACGTCCTCCTAGGAAGATTCAGATGTACCTTAATTTTGTGCTGACACTGTTACAAATGTTCAGGCTTGAATTTGCGGAGCTTTATGTGTGTGCATGTGTGAGTTTTCAGGGAGGGCTGTCATAGTAGTGGCACTGTGATATGGACCCGCATTAGTTTTTGTCCTGGAGTAGACCGGGTTGAGTTTGCAAGTCAAACTATTTCTACCGTCATAAAATACGTTTTTGCCTGCCAATGTCAAAGGCCTTTTGATTCTAAAGTATCCCTTTGTCTTCCCCCATCCTTCTATAAACTGTTAATGTCGCTTCATTTGCATATAGCATACAGAAATGTATTTTGGCCTGTCTGTGGGCACTATACAGCCTAATATCCTGTCATAACTTAGGATTTACTGTGATTTTTATCGTGATACCATACATGAACTTGTTATACAGGGTGACCTTCTTGATGTTGGTTAGTTTTCTCTACCGACTTTTGGTTCGTAATTGTAGTGCACCAAGGAATTGGATGGTTTGGAAGCTAAAGCTAAAGCAAGTGAACTTGTCAATTAGTTGTCAAGCTAAAGCAAGTGAACTTCAATGGCACGCCCTGTTATTGCTAAGCTCCGTCTTCGAGTGCTGCACTACTTTTGATCCTCTATAATTCATGCATAAGGTGCTTCTTTGAAGTAATTCTGAATCTGTTTTGACCCCTTTAGTGATTCAACATCATGAAAAAATAATGACATTAAGACAACACATGTGTACAAGGTGCACTACACGACTTTCACATGAGTTTTCTTTGGAGCTGTGAAAACCAAAATTTTTGTTGGTTAATCTTGCAAATCATATGATGCAGGCAACTACCCCAGAGTACAAGGCTTATCAAGAAAAGTTCTCAAAAATTGCTCACAGTTTTCCCAGGTAAGGCTTTACGCAGTTATAATCTGTTGGAATTAGATCCTACTGCCATGCTCTCTCTTAACATTCATTTTCTTATGTTGTCCAGTACTATGTTCTGTGATATACAAAAGAATGAAAGTTTAGTGTTGTATGGTCAGGTATCGTCTTCTCATTATGCGGCATCTCCAAGTACTTGGTTGAAATAGGTCCATGAGTTGATTTTCATTTCTTAAATACTGCAGGGTATCAATGGTTCAAGAGTTGAGAAAGTAATGGAATTGGTTCATATTGCTGCGAACAAAAACAGTGTTCCCGCAGATTTGTACTCTGCACATAGGAGCACTTTGTTTGCTTCTTCAGACATATGATGAGGAAGGTGAATGCCGTGAAGTTTATAGAAGAAATGAGAGAAGAATGAAGTATATGTCTTTCCATTTTATCTTCTTTCTTTTGATGTTAATACATAACACTTACCTCTGTTTATGAACCAACATAATAGTTAAACAAATTTATGAAGTTCTTTTCATTGTTATATATATTGTTGATTAAGCTCTTCTTGTTCATTAGTAATAATAAGTTTATGAATCTTGATTTTTGGAATTTGGGTCATGCCGATTTTTGACCGGGATCTGGCTGAAATTCTCAGGCCAGGAATAATGTTGACCAGGGCAAGACCATTTTTGATCGGGTCAAGACCTGGAGTCAGGTCCAGGTCAAGTCAACCTTTTTTTTGTCCTGTGACCAAGAATAGCAACACAGCCTCCCTGTTGCGGATTTTTATTTTGAAACAGCTTGACTGTGTTGCGAAACGAGTTGACCCCTGTTTCAACCCAAAATTTGCAACAGGGAGTGAGCTGTTGCAGAATTTTGCATTGCCCTTGTTTGCAACAGCGGTCGACTGTTGCAACCCCGATTTGAAACAGGTTGACTCTGTTTCTATACGCTAAATTTGGTGTAGTGTGATTTCCATGCTTGCAAGGACCTGTGTAGTACATACCCTTTATCTCCATGTTTGCAAGGACCTTTCTGATCATCATCTTAATCTCTTTAAGAAATTTTGATTTTTTTAATCTCTTTTCTCTCTAACTCTTGGTTTCTTATTCTGACTTTGGGTGAATAAGGCTTAATCACTTACTTTTGCAGGAGTGGTTTCTTTTCACATTCTTCTAGATAATAAAAATTATCTCTAGATAATAAAATTTAAATAGCTTTAAGACATTCTTATTTTTTCTGCGTTTTCCTATGTCCAAACATTGGTCATAGGTCAGTGAAAGGCCATAGGTCAGTTTTCTTTTCTAGTGTTAAAAACATTTATCAAAATGCACAAATTAGCACAGGGTCCCAGTATATTATTACCGAACCATACATATGCTAAGAGCAACATAGAATAAAACCTCAATTTACAGAACCAAATAGCATAACCATAAAAGCAAAGAAATTTAACACATATATAGATGTCTTTAGGCAGGGCAAACATAGAATAAAAACCCCTTAATCATCACTTCCCTTTCCAGTGCGGTCATTGAATCGTCTCCAGCATTCTCCTTAGAATCCTCGCCATCATCCTCCGAGTCAGTCTTTGAAACTAGAAAAGTATCATTCGCACCTTTCGTCTCATTCTTCCTGAATATCTCGAGCTTTGCCTGCAAATGTGAAATGAAACGAGCATAACATTCGTCATCAGAGGTTGAGTCACTTGAATATGAATCATCTTCTGCATCCTCCTCTCCTCGCTCTTCAGAACTATCAGAAATATGTTGTACCGCATAGCCTGCCTTACCCATCCTCGCCCTCCTTGCCTTCACCACACATTTCTTCCTACTTTCCTTCTCCCGTACCTCATTTAATTTCTTCCTCTCTTCTGGGGATTTGAATAATGAGTCTATAGTGATGAATGGTTCATTAGTTCTTGTAAAATCACTCTTGCACTTGTACAAATGGTCTTCAACTTTCATTAGTTCTTCTTCAGTCAATTTCCACATATACTGTAAAAACCTATCCAATCTTTTTGCTCTCTCCTCTAAATTTTTCTTCTCCTCTTCTTCCATTTTTTCCTCTTCTGTCATTGGTTTCTTTCCCTTGTCTTCGCTTGACAGTTTTCTCTTCTTGTCCATTGCCACTATGTCTGAAAAAAAAAAATCTCTTGCTCTGATTTTTTCTTTGTCTAATAGTTCAAAAAAAAAAAAACAGTACTCACACACACACACACACAAACCCCTCAATGTGCAGTTGAGAAACTGACTGCAATTAATGGCAGTTACATTATGTTTTGTAACTGCCGGACTAGTTTAAGGTTGAAATAGGGAGACTCTCCATTTTCATCAGTAGTAGTATCACTTTCAATATTGAAATCATGGCTGGAGATGATGGAAAAGAAATCAGTGATAAGAGCAATAAAACTGAAGAAGAGATTCTGCCTTCGAGAAACCAATGGTTGCAGATACTTGATATTCTGACTGGCAATCGAATTGGCAATAGAATGGATCAGGATAACAGCACTACCAACTACGATTGGTATTGAGATCTTATCAAGTATAATCGACGGGTGAAGGTGGAGACCTGGGAGGGCAATATTCCTCCCGGGTTTGGCACCATTGTGCCTTATCAAACTCCATTCTTGACTCGATTTCAGACTCCCAATCAAGGTAATACTCCTTCTTCTATCCCATTTAATCGTAGTATTAATGAAGTCGGTAGTGGTAGTGGTAGTGGTGTTAGACGTGTTAATGGTTCTCGGGTTGATGGTGGTAATGGTGGGAATGTTGGTGGTGGAAATGATGCAAATTTTGATCCTTTCATTCCCAGTAATCTTATTGGTGGTGGTAGACGTGTTGATGCTGGTGGTGCTAATGAGGTGGATGTGAGTGATGATGGGACCTTTATGATTGATGCTGGTGGTGATGGTGATGGATGGGTGTTACAAGACATTCATCCACGGTGGGGTACATTTAATGTATTGGAGGGTGTGGCGGTTGTTGGAGACCGATGGGTGGTCACTGGCGGTCATAGGATGGGGTACGTCGGTGTGTTGCAGTCCGCCTCATTTATTAGGAGAATCCATCAAGAATTGAATACTCCCCTGGATCCTGAAGCCGCATTTACGTTTCCGGTGATGGAGTGGTTGAGTCAGATGGCAGCTGCATTTGCCCATGGTGTTGCTGCAATGGACAGGACGCGTCAAGCCGGACGCACTCGACCTTTTCAGGAGGATCATCCCATGGCCGAAGCACAGCCGGAGGAATCGGGTGTGTCAAGGAAGCGCCAGCGAGAGGAGTAGAGTGTATAGAAAATTTGCTGAAATGGTATTGTTGAAAATTTGGATTTACTATGTCTTATAAACGGTATTGTTGATAATTGAATATTAGAATTTAGAAGAGAAGCAGATTTTGCAGAGTATGCCTTCTGAATTGAGAGTATTGAACTTTTTCTTGTCAGGGCATTTAGAGTGAATGCTAGGATTTAGAAAAAAAAAACAGATTTTGCAGAATATGGAACTTTCTTGTCAGGGCATTTAGAG
>JAJJMA010206109.1:0-10484 GCA_023529015.1 Papaver nudicaule | reverse complement strand
TGAAATCCTCTCAGTCTAAATGGCGGTTGCATAGCTCAATCCTTAGAATTCTCTCATTGGTTTAAATGGCGATTGCCCGGCTCAATCCTTAGACCAAACTTAAAGAGATACACAAGCTTATCGCTTAAATCTCTATTTTTATGCAAAGTCCTGAGTTTACCAGTAATTGGTACGACTTGCACTTAGTCAGCTTTGACTTAACAAATAATTCGATACTTAACAAATCTTACGAGAATCAAGTAAGTTACATGGGGGGATATTCTTTAGGGTTTTGGTTTGGCGGTCTACGGCACGTGTGATTGCAACGGCTCAATCACTCAACGGGAAAGAAACTAAGTCGTGTGAACGTTGCTGAAAAGAGGGGATGAGAAAGTGGGCGGTTTGTTCTTCCCTAATATTAGGCGCAAGACTTGCCCCACTTACTCCACACTCCCACTCTTCCACTTCTTACACTTCTTACGAGATCAGTTGGAAATATATTGCTATAAATAGGTCACTCGACCAGTTTGGAAAGACAGTTCAACAAGTTCAACAAGAACAAAAAGAACAAACAAGTTCAACAAGAACAAACAAGAACAGATAAGTTCAATTCAGTGCAAGTATAATCAATCTATCTCATCGATAATTGATTAACTCTTCTCATTCAGCATTCAATATCTAGTGAGAACTGAATATCCATTCTTTTAGCAATTTAATTACAACATCACAGAAAATCATAGCAATTCTCTGATCTCATCTTTCTCTGCTTCCCTCCCTAAACCAACCCTATTTCCTCTAGAAGCAATACTCGAACGGCCATTTCTTGGTTTAGGCGAGTCTTGTTCGATCTTGACCTCTCGAATACCATTACAATCTCATATTACATCATTACACTTCACACTTTACCCCTCAGATTCTCATTATTGTTTTATACCTAAAACATTTGGCGACCACAGTGGGAGGTCATTATCTCGGTTGTACCAAAAGATGGTTGAAACTAGGAGGCAGAGTTCATAGAACACAAATTCTCCAAATATCACCAGTGGTCCCGCTACTTCTGTTACAAGCGGGGTCACCAACACCCAAACTAGGGGCGTCACTTCCCTACTGGTCCCACTACACAAACCGTGACCCATGTCACCTCTAATGTCGTATCCCCTCTAGTGGGACCCAATTCATCTCCTTCTTTCACTCCTGTGGTAACCCAACCTCTTGGTTTAGGCCTCACTTCATCTCTATCGCCCATTATCACGCCTGCCACGTCTCATGTTGTGGGGGCCACCATCACTACTACCTCTGCAACCACGGTTAATGCTCATGTTCCTAAACAAGTTACTATTTCAGATCTGGCAAAGACTTGTCAGGGAAAAGAGGAGAATCCAGAAGATTTCATGCAAAGATTCAGAGCCAAAGCTTTGGATTATCACAGTCAGAGATGAACGAATCACAATTGGTGGAGATTTGCATAGGAGGGATGGAGACACGTTATTAAGAATTAATGGGGAGATTCCGACCCCGCACTTTCCAACAACTATGTACAATAGCCGAGAAACACGCTAATGTTGGAGATAACCCTGTCAACAGGGGACTGGGGACTGAAGGCCCACACAATAAGTCTTCTAACCCACCTCAACACATCCAGAGTTTCACCACCTACGAAAACCTGTGAGTCAGGAGGCTAGTTTCTTAATAGAGAATTTGTGTGAATTATTACACTTCTCAAGATGACAGAGGGTGGACACGTTTGCCGCTCTCAACCGCATTGCCCTCAACGCGGATTTAACTCCGCCCTCACTGGAAGTTTCAGAGATGTCTCTCGCATCTGATCCCATGGTGAAAGATATTACCTTTACTGAGGAAGACATGATGGCCGAAGAGGGACATAATCGATCTCTATACGTCACAGAGCATGTCAAAAATGTGGAGTTCAAAAGAGCCTTGATTGATACTGGAGCTGCTGCCAACATCATAATTCTGAGGACTCTTCGCACCGCTAGAGTTCCTAAAAATCAAATCGTACATCATCCTGTTGTAATGAAAGATTTTAAAGGAAACAGGACTAATACTTATGGGTATGTCAATCTAGATCTCAAGGTGGGACCCATCCAGTCAAGAGTGAAGTTTCATGTCATCGAAAAAGAACCCGATTACCACATGATCCTGGGACGCCCCTGGATACACGACAACAAGGCCGTACCCTCCACCTATCACCAATGCATGAAGGCGATGCTTAATAAGGATATTATTCGTATCGCAGCATCTGCATCTCCGTATTCGCCAATATATGAAGCAGAATTCTTCGAGCCAAAAGAGACTACACCAGAGCCGCCTAACAAAGTCTACAGTATTCCTTTACCTGCATGGGCCTCCATCAAAGACGAGAAATCATCATTCCCCACAGTAGCCGAGGAAAACATGGAGGGCGTACCTTCTTCATCAAGACTTCCTAGGTATGGTTCGATCGTCTCTCATGAATCACCTTATTCCAAAAGAAGCTATAATTTCACTACTCAATATGATGTTGAGGATAAAATTATCTACTCGCGATGGAAATGTTAGCAATTAACAGGGGAGGGTGGCGGAAAACCTCCCCGCATCGATGAATGTTATCAGAATGAAGGATCCTCAGAAGAAGAAATTCAGGAAGCACCGCCACAACTACAAGACGGATCCAACTCCACCACTGATGCTCTTGAAACCGTCAACATAGGGACGGATGAGGTTCCTAGACCTATCTCTGTTAGCTCATCCTTATCAACAGAGGAGCGTGAATCCTTGGTTAATCTTCTCAAAGAATACCAGGACGTTTTTGCTTGGACCTACGAAGAGATGCCCGGGCTAGACGACAAGTTGGTGACACATCATCTGCACATTTTACCCGGCTCTAAGACGGTGAAGCAACAACCACGTCATTTTCGACACGAGATAGAGGAACAAATCAAGATCGAGATTCAAAAGCTACTCTCTGCAGGGTTCATCAAACCCATTCATCATACTACTTGGCTAGCCAACGTGGTACCGGTCAAGAAGAAAAATGGTCAAATCTGATGTTGTGTAGACTTCAGAGATTTGAACAAATGTTGTCCCAAGGACGATTTCCCGTTGCCCAACATTGACATGTTGGTGGATGCTACCTGCGGTCATGCCATGTTCTCATTCATGGATGGTTACAGTGGTTACAATCAAATCAAGATGTACGATTCAGATGCAAGTAAGACTGCTTTCCGAACTCCGATTGGGAATTTTCATTATACTGTGATGCCATTCGGGCTCAAGAATGCGGGTGTTACTTATCAGCGGGCCATGACAGCAATATTCCATGATATGATGCATAAACAAATTGAAGATTACGTGGACGATGGTGTGGTCAAATCCAAGACACGAGCATCTCACTTAGACGTGCTGAGACAGGTATTTGACAGATGTAGAGAGTACAAGTTGAGGATGAACCCTTTAAAATGCGCGTTTGGAGTTTCTTCAGGCAAATTCTTGGGCTTTCAAGTAACTGAAGAAGGAATCAAGGTGGACCCTACCAAAACGCAAGCAATCACCACAATGCCGCCACCAAAAACGGTAAAAGAGCTCAAAAGCTTCATGGGGAAGGTCTCTTACATACGGAGGTTTATTCCCGGCTTAGCCCAATTCGTGGTCTCGTTCATCCCTTTACTAAATAAGGGAGCGGATTTCATATGGTCTCCCGTCCAAGAAGAGGCATTTTAGGAAGATCCAACAATTACTACTATCACCAGCAGTGATGAAAACACCGGTACAGGGGCGTCCTCTACTTCTTTACACAACATCAAGTGACACTGCTATTGGAGCACTCCTCGCACAAGAAGGTGACGATAATGTTGAATATCCAGTATATTACATTAGTCGTACTCTGAAGAATGCTGAACTCCGCTATCCGAAGGTAGATAAGGCATGTATATCCTTAGTCTTCGCTATCCAGAAGTTCAGGCATTATCTCTTATCAAACAGGGTCGTGCTAATCACGAAAGAAGATCCCATAAGATTCTTGTTGTCCAAACCGGCCCTGCTAGGAAGGCCAGCCCGTTGGCTACTACAGATGTCAGAGTTTGACATTGCTTGTGTGGCTCCAAAAGCAATCAAAGGCCAAGCTGTTGCAGATCTTCTTGCGGCCTTTCCTGGAGAAGACACTACTGCCTTACATGAAGATGTACCCGGGGAATTCTCGGAAATATCCTTGGTCAAGGAGGATACTTGGTTATTATACTTTGATGGCTCCATTACGCCAAGTAACAACACTGGAGGAGCTGGAATAGTATTGGTTTCCCCTGCCGGCGAAGTATTCTCACACTCGTTCAAATTAGACTTCCGGTGTACCAACAATTCGGCGGAATGCGAAGCCTTTCTGATAGGATTATCATTAGCTGAACAAGCAGGAGCCATCAATCTGGAGATTAGGGGTGACTCCAAATTACTGGTGAATCAAATGAATGGTGTTTACTCATTAAAGGAGGTCACTCTAGCTCCTTTTCGCGCCGAAGCACAGAGACTACTAACTCGTTTCTCTGAAGCCATTATCATTCATACCGGTCGAACTAATAACAGGCATGTTGATTGTCTAGCAACATTGTCTTCGAAGCTACAGTTTGAAGGTATGGAAACGACTCTCACCGTGCAGAAGCGTACGCTTTCATCGACTTGGTTAACACAAACTAGCGAGCCAGCGGTACATGACTGGAGGACACCTGTTATAGATGAACTCACTCGATCATCCCCATAAAGGAAAGTTCATCTCAAAGACTTGAAGAACTTTTTCTTATTACACGGGATCCTTTATCACATGAACTCAGATGGATCTTTGTCCAGATGTCTTGGAGATATCGACGCCCAACAACGACTTCATCACGTCCATGAGGAAATATATGGACAAAGTCTAGTGGTCGCTTTATACAGACGACTCCAACGGCTGGGATATTACTGGCCCACCATGGAAACTCAATCTAGAGAAATACAAGGCTCTTGCAGTAAGTGTCAATCTGCTGTGCACCATTCTGAAGCCTTGATGGTACATCCTGTCGAGGATTGGCGTGAACCTTACATCCAATATCTTCGGGATCATATCCTACCCACTGAGAAGAAAGATGCAGAAAGACTGAAAAGACGGACAGCAAGGTTCGTCTTTCACGAAGGAATTCTATACCGCAAAAGCTTTGGTGGAGATTTATTACGCTGTTTGGCAGAACCGGAGACGAGTACTATACTCAAGGAGATGCATGAAGGCGAACACCAAGGTAAGAAGAAATTATTTTTACAAGTTCATGAAAAATATTATTGGCCTACTATGGAAGACGATGCTGCCATGTTTGTTCGAAGGTGCCACCAGTGTCAGGTTCATAATAACCTTATACACTCTCCGTGTCTTCCTCTACAATCCATCAGCAGTCCTTGGCCGTTTTATAGCTGGGTGATCTTATAAGAAAGATCAATCACGCATCTTCTTTACAGCATGAGCACATTATAACCGCTACTGAATACTTCACGAAGTGGGTAGAGGCAATTACACTTAAGAAAAACAAGGGGGTCAATATAGCTCAGTTTATCAAAGAGCATATCATCTGTAGGTTTGGAGTTCCTAAGCACATCATAACAGATAATGGTTCGCCGTTCGTTAATCAAGTTGTAGGGGAATTACTCCAAGAATATGGTATTCAGCATATTTGTTCTACACCTTATTATCCTAAAGGAAATGGGCAAGCTGAAAGTACTAACAAGACGTTGATTCAGATTCTAAGTCGAATCGTTCATGATAACCAGCGGTCTTGGCATGAGAAACTCCCCATGGCGTTATGGGCATATAGAATTTCTCCAGGGAGTACTACAGGAACTTCTCCATACTCTCTGGTATATGGTACTGATGCCATTCTTCCAGCCGAAATTAAGATTCCTTCAGCACGCATCGCCATGGCTAGTGGGGTCTACATCGACATTTCTGGTTCTAGGTTTGCGGAATTGGATACTGTCGAAGATAGGCGTACGAAGGTGTTGATGGTGGTTTTTGGCGACGAGGTCACAGGAGTAATTTCGCATCAACTTCTGGCGTCCTGGAATAGCGCGAGATAAGGTACGAATTTATTTTTACAGTAGGGATAAGATATTTGGTTTGCCGTTAGCCATATTTTAATATCTCGCGACCCTAGCCTAGTTGCATGGTCCATATCCCTAGCCTACGCATTAAAATACCTACGCATGCGCATTAGCCAAGTTAGCCAAAGCCCTAAGAGCTGCACGCCACTACTTGGCATGCCTTGGATATACACGGCTTTGGCATACCTTAGAAGTCACGGCCATGCCTAAACTTGGCCACGCCAAAACCTTGGCCACGCCTAAACCTTGTCCACGCCAAAACCTTGGCCACGCCTAAACTTTGTCCAAGCCTAGACTTTAGATAAGGCATGGCATTGGCCATGCACAAACCTTGGCCACGCCTAAGTATTGGCCTTGCTCAAACGTTGGCCATGCTCAAATCTTGGCCACGCATAAACTTTGGCCAAGCCTAAAATTTGGATAGGCATGGCGTTAGCCATGCTCAAATCTTGGCCACGCCTAAACTTTGGCCAAACCTAAAATTCGGCCACGCCTAAAACATTGGAGGCCAACGGCATTGGCCATGCCTCATCTTTGGATGCCCATGGTATTGGCCGTGCCTAACTCTTGGAGGCCCGGGGCATTGGCTTTGCCTCATCTTTGGATGCCCACGCATCCTCCCTTGCTTAATCTTTGGATGCCCACGCATCCCCTTTGCTTATTTCCTTGGACGTCCACAGCCATGCCCTAGCTTATTGCTTGGGGGTCCACGGTTGTGCCTTGGCCAAACTCTTGGGGGTCCAAGATTATGCCTTGGCCAAATATTGGAGGCCTCATAATCATGCTTAGCCTAATTTATGGGGGGCCTTATAGTTGGCTCTTTTCCCCTCACGGCTAGCCTTGCCTCCTTTGAGCTAGGGTTCACCTCTTCCTAGCCTCTCTCTATTTATGGGCCTCACTGATCCAAATCCTAGAGGATTATGGATTTTATTAAGTCCATAATACTCTAGTTTCCTAATCAAATTCGGAAATCTGGCAGTTCAGCTCAAGTATTTCTTCATGGCGTGATTTTTACAGCCCAATCCGTAAGGAATTAGAAGGCGCTTCCTTCACGAAATATTTTCCTCTGTGAATTTCCTATAACATACTAAAAATTCAGATTTTTACCTAATATAGGCTGGACTGGGCGATTTTACCAATGAACAACATGCAAACTGTTCAGAAATCCGAAAATAACATAAATGTTATGGCTTATCCTTTTATATCCAATGTGGGATTATTATCATGCTATGCAACATAGCTTATCATAATTATTGTGGCCTATCTTTAGGTCTTATATTGGCAATGCTTATGCATTCTTGATGATGGCTACGCCGTGATAGCATCATTCGTCTGTTTTTCCTGATTATGGACTTGCTTCCATAAATCAGTGCTATAATTCTTAATCATGGCTCATGGCTATGACTTATATTATTTTGGGCATTCATATGTCTTCATTATCCAGGGAATTGGTGCATTACATGCCACAAACTAATTTCCCTTATTTATGGCAAACCGAAAGTCGTATTTATTTGACTATTGCCGCAGAGAGTTGCTGAAATCCTCTCGGTCTAATTGGCGATTGCGTAGCTCAATCCTTAGACCTATATTATCTAATGGCGGTTGCTAGCTCAACCCTTAGATGACTTATCTTATCTTATCTAAATGGCGGTTGCTAGCTCAACCCTTAGATTTGTTGGTTTAAACGGCGATTGCCCGGCTCAATCCTTAAACCAAATCTTAAAGAGATATTCAAAGCTTATCGCTTAATCTCTATCTTATCGCAAAGTCCTAAGCTTATCAGTAATTGATACGACTTGCACTAGTCAACTTTGACTTAACAAATAAACAAATATTTAACAAATCTTACGAGAATCAAGATTTAGTTACATGGGGGGATATTCTTTTAGGGTTTTGGTTTGGCGGTCTACAGCACGTGTGATTGCAACGGCTCAATCACTTAACGGGAAAGATAACTAGGTCGTGTGAACGTTGCTGAGAAGGTGGGATAAGGTAGTGGGTTGTTAGTCTTCCCTAATATTAGGCGCAAGACTCTTAACAACTGACCCCACTCTTTCCTCACTCCCACTCTTCCACTTCTTCCACTTCTTACGAGATCAGTTGAGAATATATTGCTATAAATAGGTCACTCGACCAGTTGGGGAAATCATCTCGATCCCAATCTCATCCAAAAAGATAAGTTTAACAAGTTCAGTGCAAGTATAATCAAGTCTATCTTATCGATAATTGATTAACTCTTCTCATTCAGCATTTATTATTTAGTGAGAACTGAATATTCATCTTTATCTTGCAATATTCTCTGATCTCATCTTTCTCTGCTTCCCTCCCTAAACCAACCCTAAAATCCTCTTCTTGTAACTGAAGCAATACTCGAACGGCCATTTCTTGGTTTAGGCGAGTCTTGTTCGATCTTGACCTCTCGAATTCATCACAATCTTTTATTACATCATCATACTTCATACTTTACCCCTCAGATTCTCTTATTTGTTTTATACCTAAAACAGAAGGCAGAGGCTTACATGGAAGCTTATAGAAGAAGGATTTCTAGAGCATATGATAAAGCAGTAATGCCAAGGGTCTTCCAAGTTGGGGACTTGGTATTAAAGACAGTCAAGCATATTCAGCAAGATATGTCGGCTCCAAAATTCTCAGCTAATTGGGATGGGCCATATGTGGTGACTAAAGTGGCGCTTAGTGGCTACAACAAAATTGCTACCTTGGATGGAAAGCCCGAAGGTACGGTAATCAATGGAAAATGGCTCAAACCTTATTACGTATGAATTTCTGATTACTTCTTTGTAAAATTTTAAATTCCTTCAAAGTTAGTGCAAGCCTTATTTGCACTTAACAATTACAATCTTTATAAAAACTTCTTTCATAAAAAAAAATACCATTTATTTAATTGAGTTCAAAAGAAAATCTTTCTTCAGAATAAGCCTTCCAAGAGTGCATAATCCCTCTGGTATAAGCTTTCCATATTCTCCTGGAACGCTGCAGTTTTGGTTTTCAAATTCTGGACAGCTTCTCCCACTTTCGCAGTTTCTTCTGCAATTTTCTATTTAAGGGTCTTCAATTCCCTTTCTCTTGCTTCCTCTTTAGCCTTCAAGTCTGAAGCAATTTCATGTTCCAGGGTCTTCAGGCTTTCCACCATTTGATTAACTTTCCCAGCTTCCTCATCAATGGCTTTTTCATCTTCATCAATGATCTCGGGATCAGGGCCATCTGCTAGAAAGGACAATCGGTCCATCTTTATCTTTTCAAGTCGTTGTTGAAGCCATCCAACCCTGAACTTAACGTTTTCAGCTGAGGAAAGTAAACGCTCCCATTTCAGAATAGTAGACAAGGTAACCTTGTGCAGTGATCCTTGTTCCATCTCTGATACCATCGGCATCAATAAAGCAACCATGGACACCAAGACTGGTGAGCAGTCCTTACCCAAGACTTGGGTAGTATCTATGTGGCCGTACTTCCTCCATATTTTAGTATACAGGGAAACATGTTTCTTCCGAACTAAGAAGCCACCAACAGATTTGTGTTCATGAGATAGGGATCGCATCTGAGGATCAAAAAGAAGACCCGCCCTAATGCTACTACCCGGAGGGAGGTGATCTTCAAGATATACCACTGAAGCAGGACTGTAAGTAGGAGAGTGGGGAGAGTCATTCATCTTCCTTGGGGGAGCGTGAGCACTCTTTTTACGAATCTGCAAAGAATAAACAGTAAGAAGATATTTTTGTATCTAATAAATGAGATAGATAAAGAAGGGGATTTACTGGTGAAGAGTTGCTTGTCCTTGGCATCTTGCTTCGTCGATTGCTGGTATTGGTATCTCCTTCTTCTTCATTGTACAGTTAACTTATAGTTAATGGATTTCTAAAAAAATACGAAGAAGCACAAGTGAAGAATTACTTACAGAGCTGGGAATCCAAGCCTTACGCTTGATGAATTGGTTCAGAGGAATGTCACTGCTGCTATTGCTCGACATGATACAAGAAGATCAAAAAAAATGGAGAAAGCATAATTGATGGCGTTTCTGGGCGTGTGTATTTATAGGCGCGGAGTAATTTTGAATTCTAGGGTTTTGGGAATTCAAATTCAAGAGTAACTGTTGCCTACATAAGAGGAGTTGACTCAGATATATCTGCAAGTGGACTGACAAGTGTGAAGATAAAGTCTTATCGGCTAGGTCATCAACTTATGCTCACCCTGGAACACTCACGGTTCCATGTTGCGCAGGGGACTAAATGTTGATGGTGGTTTTAGGCGAGGAGGTCACAAGAGTAATTTTGCATCAATTTCTGGCATCCTGGAATAGCTCGAGACAAGGTATGAATTTATTTTACAATAGGGATAAGATATTTGGTTGCCATTAGCCATATTTTGATCTTTCT
>JAJJMA010206087.1:0-13209 GCA_023529015.1 Papaver nudicaule | reverse complement strand
ACGCATTCGCGGGCGGGCTGGCGGGACGGGGCAACGGGGCGATCGACATGGGTAGAAGCGGGGACAAAAACGCAAGGTGGGTGGAGCCGGCGGGTTCGCATGCCCCAAAACATGAGTTTTGAGCAAGTTTCCATCCGACCGGGAATTCCAGTATCTTTGGAACTTCCGCGAGAAACAAACGAATTCTCGCCCGGCGAATATTGCATAAAACTCATGAATTACCGTCGCCTCACCCCGTCGATGTCGCTGCTGCTCGTGTTCGAGGCGGCTGCGCGACACGAAAGCTACACGCGCGCGGCCGAGGAGCTGTCGCTGAGCCAGAGCGCGATCAGCCGGCAGGTCCAGACGCTCGAGGATCAACTCGGCGTGCCGCTGTTCCGGCGCGAGGGCCGCTCCGTGAAGCTGACCGAAGTCGGGCGCCGCTACTTCGTCGAGCTGAGCGGCGCACTCGGGCGCATCCGCGGCGCGACGCTGCAGGCGATGTCCCACCAGGCCGGCGCCGGCACGCTGCGGCTCGCGACCTTGCCGACATTCGGCTCGAAATGGCTGCTGCCGCACCTGCACGACTTCTACGCCGCGCATCCGGGCGTGACCGTGCATCTTCATTCGCGGATCGGCGCGATCGACTTTCTCAACGACGACCTCGACGCGGCCATCACCGTCGGCGCCGACGACTGGCCCGGCCTGCACGCGCATCGGCTATACAACGAGTTCCTGATCGCGATCGCGAGCCCCGACGCGGGCAGCCGCCGCAAGGCCGCGGCACGCACGCCGACCTGGGCCGCGCAGCAGACGCTGCTGGGCGTGACGAGCAACCAGCAGGCGTGGGCCGAGTGGTTCTCGCACTATCGGCTCGACCATCGCCAGATGCGTATCGGCCCGAGCTTCGAGCTGACGTCGCACCTGATCCAGGCCGTCCGGGCCGGGATGGGGATCGGGCTGGTGCCGAAGGTGCTGGTGGAGGACGAGCTGAGCCGCAACGAGCTCGTGTCGATCGGCGACGCGATTACCAGCCAGCGCAGCTACTACCTCGTCTACCCGCCGGGGAACGAGACGCTGCCGTCGCTCGTCGCGTTCCGCGAATGGTTGCTGAAGTCGTGCTGAAACGCCGCGGGCGACGTGCCGGTCACGCGCGCCATTCGTCGAGAATCTGCTCGGCGAGGTAGTCGCACGGCGCACGCGCGGACTGCGCGCTGCGCGCGAGTACGACCTCGAGTTCGCCCAGCGGCGGCAGCCCGTGGCTCTCCGAAAGCTGGACGAGATGATCGGGAATGCAGCAGCGCGCCAGCGGCGCGACGGCGAGCCCGGCCTCGACCATGCTGAGCAGCCCGAGGTAACTCGGGCTTTCGTATGACATCCGGAACGGGATGTGCTGCCGGTTCAGCGCCTTGATCGCGTGATCGCGCGCCATGCTGCCGCCGTGCGTGAAAAACGCCACCGGCAGCGGCCGCTCTTCCCATACGTTGCGCTTCGGCGACCCGGTCCAGACGATCGGCTCCATCCGGATCAGTTCGCCGGTCACACCCTTGATCCGCGTGAGACACGCGAGGTCGACCGTGTTGTCCTTCAGCATCGGCACGAGCGCGCTGCTCGGCTGGCCGATCACGCGCACTTCCACGCGCGGGTGCATCGCGGCGAATTTGCCGAGCACCTGCGGCAGCAGCGACGAAATGTAGTCGTCGGGCACGCCGATCGTCACGCGGCCGCGAATTTCCGGGCGCACGACCGACGCCCACGCCTCGTCGCGCATCGCCAGCATCCGGCGGCCGTATTCGGCCAGCGTCCTGCCGTCGTCGGTGGCCGTCACGTTGCGCGTATCGCGGATGAACAGCGGCTTGCCGAGCGCGTCTTCCAGCGCCTTGATCTGCATGCTCACCGCCGACGGCGACCGATGCACGGCCTGCGCGCCCTGCGCGAACGATCCGGATTCCGCGACCGCCACCACCATCGCGAGCACATCGAGGTCGAGCTTTTTCATTGTGTTCAGAAAATCTGATCAATCGATTCAGTTTATCCCGTTTTACTGTTCGCCTCCACGGTCGGACAATGAATCCCGTCAACATTCGTTGCAGGAAGCGGAAACATGCATACGTCCGGATCGCTCTACGGATTTCTCGCCATCGGCGGCATGCTCGCGGTCACGCCGGGGCCGAACATGGTCTACGTGATGTCGCGCTCGATCGCGCAAGGGCGCACGGCCGGGCTCATTTCGCTGGCCGGCGTGATGATCGGCTACCTGTTCTACATGTTCGGCGCGGCGTTCGGCATCACGACGCTGTTCATGAGCGTGCCGTATGCGGGCAGCGTGCTGGGTGCGGTCGGTGCGGCCTACCTGCTGTATCTGGCGTGGCAGGCGGTCAGGCCCGGCGGCCGTTCGCCGTTCGAGGTGCAGGCGCTGCCGAACGAGCAGCCGCTTCGGCTGCTCGCGATGGGCGCGACGACCAGCGTGCTGAACCCGAAGCTCGCGATGCTGTTCGTGTCGCTGCTGCCGCAGTTCATCGACTACCGGAACGGCAGCGTGTTCGGCCAGTCGCTGTTTCTCGGTTCGCTGCTGATCGCCGCGTTCGCGTCGGCCAACGGGCTGGTGGCGATCTGTTCGAGCAGCATCGCGAAGTTCCTGCACGGACGCCCGACGCTGCTGCTCGCGCAGCGCTGGGCGATGGGCCTCATCCTCGGCAGCCTCGGCGTGCAGATGGTGGTCGACGCATCGAAGATGGCGGGCGTGGCGTAATGCACTGCCGGGACATCACGCATCGTCGCTCGTCCGAGCGGACCGGACCGGACCGGACCGGCTCGCATGATCACGCGCCGGCCGGCATCCGTCATGCGGCGACTGCCTGCCGCTGCGCCTCGAGTTCGCGCACGAGCGGCAGCACGCGCCGGCCGAAGTACTCGACTTCCTCGATGAAATGCAGGAACCCCGCGAGCACGAGATCGACACCGATCTCCTTCAGCGCGACGATCCGCTCGGCGATCTGCCGCGGCGTGCCGATCAGGTTCGTGCGGAAGCCGTCGTTGTACTGCACGAGATCCTCGAACGTCGATTTCGCCCAGTTGCCCTCGCCTTCCGGCGACGCCTTGCCGGCCTCTTTCACCGCATCGCCGAACGCGTGCACGGCCTCGACGTGCGCGTGCCGGACGATGTCGTCGAGCACGGCCCGCGCCTCTTCCTCGGTGTCGCGCGCGATCACGAACGCGTTGACGCCGATGCGCACGCGATGGTGGTTCGCGGCCGCCTTCGCGCGGATGTCGTCGATCTGCGCCTTCAGGTTCTCCAGTGTATTGCCGTTCGTGAAATACCAGTCCGACACGCTCGCCGCGTTGTCGCGCGCCGCGCGCGAGCTGCCGCCCTGGAAGATCTCCGGATGCGGCTTCTGCACCGGCTTCGGGCTCAGCGTGTAGTCGTTGAAGCGGTAGAAGTCGCCCTTGAACGTGAAGTTGTCCTGCGTCCAGATCCCCTTCAGCGCCTGGATGAATTCCTTCGAGCGCCGATAGCGTTCGTCGTGCTCGAGCCAGGGCTCGCCGATCGCGGTGAATTCGCCCTTGAACCAGCCGCTCACGACGTTGATCGCGATGCGTCCGTTCGAAATATGGTCGATCGTCGCGAGCTGCTTCGCGACCACCGCCGGATGCCACGGCCCCGGCAGGATCGCGGCGAGCACCTTGAGCTTCGTCGTCGCATGCAGCAGCGCCTGGCTGAACGACACCGACTCGTGCTGGTATTCGGCGCCGTAGCCGGCCGTGAAGCGGATCTGGCTCAGCGCGTAGTCGAAGCCGGCCGCCTCGGCCGTGCGCGCGAGCTGCTGGTTGTATTCGAGGCTCCAGTCGGTACGCTGCTCGATCGTGCTGACGACGAGGCCGCCGCTGACGTTCGGTACCCAGTAGGCGAATTTGACGCCGTCGGCGGAAGGATCGGTAACGCTCATGAAGATGTCCTGGTCGAAGGGGAAACGGAAACGGCCTACGCAGCCGCGGCGGAAAGCGCATGCGGACGCAGTTGCGGCACGGCGCGATCCACGGCGAGCGCGATGCGCGCGCGCAGTGCAGGGTTCGCGATGTCGTATTGGTCGAAATCGCTTTCGGATGCGTACACGCCGATCGGCAGCGTGCGCGCCTGGAAGAAGCTGAACAGCGGACGGAGCTGGTGGTCGATCACGAGCGCATGACGCTCGCTGCCGCCGGTGGCGGCGAGCAGCACGGGCACGTCGACGAGCGCGTCGTGACGCACGAGGTCGAACAGGTGCTTGAAGAGCCCCGTGTATGACGCGCGATACACGGGGCTCGCGACGACGAGCGCATCGGCCGTCTCGATCGCACGGATCAGCGCCTCGATATCGGCCGGCACCTGTGCGCGCGTCAACGCGCCGGCCAGCCGGCCGCCGATGTCGCCGAGTTCGATCAGCCGCGTGTCGATCGGCAGCGCTGCGCCGAGCGCCGCGACGAGCGCGTCGGTCAGCGCCAGCGTGCGCGACGGCCGTTGCAGGCCGCCCGATATCGCGACCAGGTTGATTGCCTTGCTCATCGGTTGCATTCCCATTGTCGAATCCGGCGCCAGCGCACCCGTCGCGTCATGGATTCGCAAGGAGCATGCCAATGCTGTGATCGCAATGAAAAAAGATCGTCCGCATGACGAAATGCGTCGCGGTCGACGGCCTGTCGTGGCGTCTTCGCCGATCGCCGCAGGTTGATAAGCGTGCCATCCGGCGCATCACAACCATATTCCACAGCGAGATGAACCGAGGGAAACAGCTGTGCTGATTCGTTGCTGCCTGATCAGCAGCGCAGCGTATGTCGAAGGCATCTTTCGGTTTCGGCGTGGAATCCGCAACGCACGCGGCACCCGTTCGCCGCGATCGCGCGCCGCCGCAACGCGGTACGTCGTTGCAGCAGTGTCGACGCGGCTGCTTCGTCGACATCCGCACGCCGCATTTCGCTTTCCCGACCGACATCGCGTTGCGCAACTGCGTCCAGCGCAGCAATTCGGCATTGGTTATCAGAAATCGATGTTTCCCGCGTTGCGCAAAACGTTGAACACTCTGCTGAATACGCAGCACCCGGGCAGCAACGTCCATCGTGGCCCGACCGATCCGTGCAGCGACCCGATGCCTACACAGCCATGACATCCATTTCCGTATCGTCACGCGCGGCCGACCTGCGCGTCGCTACACCGTCCCGCGACGAACCGGGCCCGCCTGACGCCCGGCGAACAGCCGAACGCCTCGCGCCCGTCCTCACGCTGCCCGACCGGCCCGCGCTCGCGACGTCGATCCGCGCCCGCGCGCAGGTGTTCGTCGATCCGCGTTCGGTCGCGCTGCTCGAACGGCTTCGCCTCGTCGCGCCGAGCGATGCGAACGTGCTGATCGTCGGCGAGACGGGCACCGGCAAGGAACTGATCGCCCGGCACGTGCACCGCCTCAGCCGCCGCCACCACGGGCCGTTCGTCGCCGTGAACTGCGGCGCGTTCTCCGCAACGCTGGTCGAGAGCGAATTGTTCGGCCACGAGAAAGGCGCGTTTACGGGCGCATTCAGCGCGAAACCGGGCTGGTTCGAAGCCGCGAACGGCGGCACGCTGTTTCTCGACGAGATCGGCGACCTGCCGCTGTCGATGCAGGTCAAGCTGCTGCGCGTGCTGCAGGAGCGCGAGGTCGTGCGGCTCGGGTCGCGCACGGGCGTGCCGATCGACGTGCGCGTGGTCGCCGCGACCAACGTCGACCTGCAGCAGGCGGTCGCGACCGGGCATTTTCGCGGCGACCTGTTCTACCGGCTCAACGTCGTGCAGCTCGCGGTGCCGACGCTGCGCGAACGCCCCGGCGACATCCTGCCGCTCGCCCGCCACTTCTTCGACGACTACCGCAGCCGCCTCGGCTACGGGCCGCGCAGCATCGCTCCGCGCGCCGAGCGCAGGCTCGAGGCGCACGACTGGCCCGGCAATATCCGCGAGCTGGAGAACGTGATCCATCACGCGCTGCTCGTGAGCCGCCACGACGCGCTGCAGGACACCGACCTGCACATCGCGCCGCCGGGCGTGGCGGCTGCCGCAGCCGCGCGCACGCCGGAGCCGGCCGCCGGCGCGCAGGCCGCGCTCGAACGGGCGCTGCGCGACCTGTTCGACGAGGATCACGGCAACCTGTTCGAACGCATCGAGGACACCGTGATGCGCGTCGCGTTCGAATTCAGCCACCGCAACCAGATCCAGGCCGCGCGGCTGCTCGGCATCAGCCGCAACGTGCTGCGCGCGCGACTGATTCGCGCGAAGGAGATCGCGGCGCTGAAGTAGCGGCATCCGGGGCGGGCCGCCGCCCCGGCACGGCACGGTCGCGCCCGCGATCCGTGCAGCGACGTTCCAACCTGATGTATCGTGGCGCGAAGCGCGCGCCCGGCGCCCCGCGCCTGCGGCCGGCGATGCCGCCCCTGGCTGCGACAGGGCGCCCGCACGATCGTCCGCTACACGAAAGCCGCCCGGCGCCCGCGCAGGCCCGGGCGAGCCCCGTTCACCCGTCAGGAACCGTCGCCATGAAAAAGCTTGTGAACCGCCCGTCCGATGTCGTGCGGGAAATGCTGGAAGGCATCGCGCGGCAATCGCCGCATCTCGCGATCCTCGGCGATGAGCACGTGCTCGTCCGCCAGCCGCTGCCCGAGCCGGCGCAGCGGCCCGTCGCGATCCTCTCCGGCGGCGGCAGCGGCCACGAGCCCGCGCACGGCGGTTATGTCGGCGAAGGGATGCTGAGCGCGGCCGTGTGCGGCGAAGTGTTCACGTCGCCGTCCACCGACGCCGTGCTTGCCGCGATCCGCGCAAGCGCCGGCCCGAACGGCGCGCTGCTGATCGTGAAGAACTACACGGGCGACCGGCTCAATTTCGGGCTCGCCGCCGAACTCGCGCGGGCGGAAGGCATTCCGGTCGAGACCGTCATCGTCGCCGACGACGTGTCGCTGCGCGGCCGTGTCGAGCGCGGCCAGCGGCGCGGCATCGCCGGCACCGTGCTGATCCACAAGCTCGCCGGCGCGGCCGCCGCGCGCGGGCTGCCGCTCGCCCGCGTCGCCGCAATCGCGCGCGACGCGGCGGCCGAGCTCGGCACGATGGGCGTCGCGCTCGACGGCTGCACGATCCCGGGCGCCGACAAGTCGGGCTTCAGCCTCGCCGATCACGAGAT
Source organism: Papaver nudicaule (assembly GCA_023529015.1). Classification (NCBI taxonomy): domain Eukaryota; kingdom Viridiplantae; phylum Streptophyta; class Magnoliopsida; order Ranunculales; family Papaveraceae; genus Papaver; species Papaver nudicaule. The sequence goes on along the minus strand of JAJJMA010206087.1, from coordinate 6,058 downwards.
CGAGCTCGGCCTCGGCATCCACGGCGAGAAAGGCGTCGAACGCCGCGCGCCGCTACCGGCCGACGCGCTGGTCGACACGTTGCTGTCGAGCATCGTCGCCGATCTCGTGCTCGACCGCGGCGAACGCGTCGCGCTGTTCGTCAACGGTCTCGGCGCGACGCCGGACATGGAACTCGCGATCGTGCTGCGCGCCGCGTACGACCACCTGAGCCGGCGCGGCATCGTCGTCGCGCGCGCGTGGGCCGGCACGTTCCTGTCGGCGCTGAACATGCCCGGCTGCTCGATCTCGGTGCTGCGCCTGAACGACGAACGCGCGGCGCTGCTCGACGCGCCGACGCAGGCGCGCGCATGGCCGGGCGGCGGCGCCGTGAATCCGCACATCCGCGTGGCGGCAGCCGACTCGCACGACGCACCGCTGCCGCCGCTCGACGCGGCCGGCCGCGCGTGGGCCGCGCGCCTGCAGCCGGCACTGCGCGCGGTCGCGCAGACGCTGATCGAGCACGAGCGGACGCTGACCGACCTCGATGCGGCAGCCGGCGACGGCGATCTCGGCGCGAGCATGTTGCGTGCCGCGCAGGCGATCCTCGAACTGCCGGAAACCGCATACGGCACGCCGGCCGGTACGCTCGCCGCACTCGGCGCCGCGTTGCGCCGCGCCATTGCAGGCAGTTCGGGACCGTTCTATGCGACCGCGCTGCTGCGCGCGTCGCGCCGGCTGGCCGATATCGCCGAGCCGTCGGCACGCGACTGGGCCGCGGCATTCCGCAACGCGGTGGATTCGATCAGCGAACTGGGCGGCGCGCATGCCGGCGACCGGACGATGCTCGACGCGCTGATACCGGCCATCGACGCATTCGACCGTGCGCTCGACGGCGATCGCGATCCCGCGAGTGCATGGGCGGCGGCCGTCGAGGCCGCCGAACACGGCGCGCAGGAAACGGCGCGCATGACGCCGCGCGCGGGGCGGGCGAGTTATCTCGGCGAGCGCGCGATCGGCACGCCGGATGGCGGTGCCGTTGCGGTGTCGTACTGGTTGCGCGCGTTGCAGCCGCACGTGCGGTAAGCGTTGACGGCGTGCGATGCCGGGCGGTCGCGCCGCATCGGCGGGCGGACGGATTCAGCGGACGAAGCCGCCGTGTTCATGTTGCGCAGGCGTCGCATCGCGTAGCAGCGAACGCCCGGGGCATTGCGCTCAAACGCCCTCGACCAGCACCGCGCGATAGCGCGCGCCCTTGAAACGGTGCTGGACGACGGTCTGGTATTCGGGCCCGTGGTACCACGCGTGCGCGGCTTCCTTCGACGGAAACTCGACGATCACGACACCTTCCGGCCCTTCGCCTTCCAGCGTTTCCTGCGGGCCGTAGGCGGCGAGCACCTTGACCGGATGACCGGCAAGCGTCTCGCCGACCTTGCTCCCGTAGATGTCGAGTTCGTGCTGGTCCTGCGTGCTTTCGCGTGTAAACACAATGTAGGTTGCCAAGATGCGTGCCCCTTGTGCGATGGGTGGGAGATCGGACGCAGCTCGCCGTTCCACCGGCTGCATGCGCCGTCCCGGGCGCGGGCCGCGCGGCCGGTTGTGCGGATTATAGATGTCCGCCGGCGAACGCGCTGGCCGCCTACCCGCGCAGGATACGCTGCGCTTTCAGGATCACCGGCGTGTCGACCATCTTCCCGTCGAGCGCGACTGCCGCGCCGTCGCTCGCCGCCACCGCGTCGAGCACGCGCCGCGCCCACGCCTGCTCGGCGTCGCTCCACGCATACGCGCGATGCACCGCGTCGAGCTGCTTCGGATGGATGCACAGCTTGCCGCCGAAACCGAACCGCCGCGCGTAGCGCGCATGCCGCTCGATCGCCTCCGGATCGTCGATGCTCGTCGACACGCCGTCGACCGGCGGCGCGATACCGGCGAGCCGCGACGCGAGCACGATTCGCGAGCGGAACGCGTTCAGCTCTTCCCCGTCGCCGTCGATCCCGAGATCGACCTGGAAATCGAGCGTGCCGAATGCAACGCGCACGACACGCGGCGACGTACAGACTTCATCGAGCCCCGCGATGCCGGCCGCCGTCTCGACGATCGGCAGCAGTTCGAGCGCACGATGCGCATGTGCGAGCACCGCGTCGACCTGCGCGCGCGCGTCGCACTTCGGCAGCATCACGCCGGCCGTGCCCGGATGCGCGGCGATCGCCGCGATGTCGGCGGCAAACCAGCCGGTATCGGCCGCGTTCACGCGCACCCACGCGGGCCGCGCGGCATCGAGGTGCGCGACGACCGCTGCGCGCGCCGCCGGCTTGCCGTCCGGCGGCACCGCATCCTCGAGATCGAAGATCACCGCGTCGGCGCCGGCCGCGCGCGCCTTCTCGAAGCGCTCCGGGCGATTGCCCGGAACGAACAGCCACGAACGTGCGGCAGCGGCTGTCATGCGAATGCCTCCGGAAACAGCGTGCCGATCGTCTCGTGCGACGCGACCGTCCATGCGCCGGCAAGCAACCGCTCCGTTTCGTCGGCCGACGCCGCGCCCGAGAATACCGCGAGCCCGCGCACCTTCTCCGCGAGCTCGCCGCGCGACAGCGTATTGCCCGGATCGCCCTTCGGTTCGTCGACCCGGCCCGCGAACCGGCGGCCGTCGCGCGTGGTCACCGTCACCTTGCCGATCCAGCGCGCGGGATACGCGCGGTCGACCTCGTCGTCGAACGCCATCGTCACGCACTCGCGGAACGCGGCGACGTTCGCCGCCGCATGGTCGCGCTCGAATTCGTCGACGCCGGCCCGCCCATGCAGCGCGACGAGCGCGAGCACGGTGCCCATGTTGAACTTCGCCTGATGCACGGTGCGCGGCACGACAACGGCCCCGAGCACGTCGAGCGCGCCCTGGTGCACGTGCGCGGTCACGGCCGCGATGTCGGGCGCGGCGAGCCGTTCGCGCGCCATCACCGCGAGCAGCGCATCGGCGGCCGGATGCGTATGCCGGCACGACGCGTGGTACTTGAACGACGTCTCCGCCGTCGCCCAGCGCTCGCCGAGACGGTCGGTCAGGCGCGCGGGATCGGCATCGGTCGACATCCCCGCGGCCATCCCCTGCGCGCCTTCGAGAATCCGCGTCGCGCCGCGAAACCCGTCGAGTGCAAGCTCGGCGGCCATCAGCCCGTTCGCGGCGGCCATCGCCGTATGCAGCTGCTTCGAATCGGCCGCGTCGCGCAGGAATTCCCACAGCCCGCTCGCCTGCGTGCCGGCCGAGCCGAACGCGTCGAGCATGCGCGCCGACGACAGCCCGAGCAGGCGCCCGGCCGTTGCAGCCGCGGCCACCGTGCCCGCGGTGCCGGTCGTATGGACCACCTTGTAATGCGAGCGGCCGAGAAATTCGCCGATGCGGATGCCCACCTCGTAACCCGCGACCACCGCCGCGATGAATTCGCGGCCGCTCGCGCCGCGCGCCTGTGCCAGCGCGAGCGCGACCGGGAACACGACCGTCGCCGGATGGAACACGGCACCGTTGTGCACGTCGTCCTGTTCCGCGACATGCGACGCGGCGCCGTTCGTCATCGCCGCGAAATACGGCGTCGCGCGGGTCCGGTCGATCAGCACGTCGGCCGTGCCGGGCCCCTGCGGCGCGCCGCCCGCGCGGCGCGCGAACGCGGCGATCGTCTCGACCGGCCGCGCGCCCTTGCCGGCGAGCGCCGAGCCGAGCCAGTCGACGTAGAGATTGACGGTGCGCTCGACGACGTCGACCGGAATCGCGTCGAAGCGCAGGCGCGACGCGAACGTCGCGAGCGCAAGGCTCGGGGAAGCAGGAAGCGGTGGTGTCATGGCGTGTCGTTGCGTCAGATGGCGCCGCTCGCGCGCAATGCGTCGATGCGCGCGCGGTCGTAGCCGAGTTCGGAGAGGATCGCGTCCGTGTGCTGGCCGAGCGCCGGCACCGCATCCATGCGCGGTTCGACGCCGTCGGGCACGCCGGGCGGCAGCAGCGCGGGCGCCGGGCCGGCGGCCGTCTCGACCGCACGCCAGCGCTCGCGCGCCTGCAGTTGCGGATGCCGCCACACGTCGTCGAGCGTGTTCATCTGCGCGTTCGCGATGCCGGCCGCGTCGAGCCGCCGCATCACGTCCGCTGCCGTCAGCGTCGAGAATGCGTCGACGATCAACGCATGCACGGCGTCGCGCGCGGCATGACGCTTCACGTTCGCGTCGAAGCGCGGATCGTCGGCGAGCGCGGGCTGTCGCAGCACCTGTTCGCAGAAGCGTTGCCATTCGCGCTCGTTCTGCAGGCCGAGCATCACCGTCCTGCCGTCGCCGGCCGGAAACGGGCCGTACGGATAGATCGTCGCGTGCGATGCGCCCGACGGCGCGGGCGGGCTTTGTCCATCGATCGCGTAGTACAGCGGATAGCCCATCCACTCGACCATGCTCTCGAACATCGACACGTCGATCCGGCAGCCCTTGCCGGTGCGGCCGCGCAGCAGCAGCGCGCTCAGGATGCTCGTGAACGCATACATGCCGGCCGAGATGTCGGCGATCGAGCAGCCGGCCTTGGCCGGTTGCCCCGGCGCGCCGGTGATCGACAGGAACCCCGACTCGCTCTGGATCAGCAGGTCGTAGGCCTTGCGGTCGCGATACGGGCCGTCGTCGCCGTAACCCGAGATGTCGCAGACGATCAGGCGCGGATGCGTGTCCTGCAATGCGTCGTAGCCAAAGCCCAGGCGCGCGGCCGCGCCGGGCGCGAGGTTCTGCACGAGCACGTCGGCATCCGCGAGCAGCGCCTGCAGCACCGCGGCGGCCTCCGGCTGCTTGATGTCGAGCGTCACGCTCTCCTTCGAGCGGTTCACCCACACGAAGTGCGACGACAGCCCGTGCATGCGTTCGTCGTAGCCGCGCGCGAAGTCGCCGCTGCCCGGCCGTTCGATCTTGATCACGCGCGCGCCGAGATCGGCGAGCTGGCGCGTGCAGAACGGCGCCGCGATCGCATGTTCGAGCGTGACGACCTTGATACCGTCGAGCGGTCTCATCGTCGGCCTCCGTCAGAACGAGCGCGGCAGGTCGAGGATGTGCTCCGCGACGTACGCCAGGATCAGGTTGGTCGAGATCGGCGCGACCTGGTACAGGCGCGTCTCGCGGAACTTGCGCTCGACGTCGTATTCGCATGCGAAGCCGAAGCCGCCATGGAACTGCAGGCACGCGTTCGCGGCTTCCCACGACGCATCAGCCGCCAGCAGCTTCGCCATGTTCGCCTGCGCGCCGCACGCCGTGTGCGCGTCGAACCGGCGCGCGGCGTCGAAGCGCATCAGGCTCGCGGCCTCGACGTTGACGAACGCGCGCGCGATCGGGAACTGCACGCCCTGGTTCTGCCCGATCGGGCGGCCGAACACGACGCGCTCCTTCACGTACTGCGACACCTTGTCGATGAACCAGTAGCCGTCGCCGATGCATTCGGCGGCGATCAGCGTACGCTCCGCGTTGAGCCCGTCGAGGATGTACCTGAAGCCCTGCCCTTCGCCGCCGATCAGGTTCTCGGCCGGACTCTCGAGGTTGTCGAAGAACAGCTCGTTGGTCTCGTGATTGACCATGTTCGGGATCGGCTGCACCGTCAGCCCATTGCCGACCGCGTCGCGCAGGTCGACGATGAAGATCGACATGCCTTCCGATTTCTTCTTCACGTCGGCAAGCGGCGTCGTGCGCGCGAGCAGGATCATCAGGTCGGAGTGCTGCACGCGCGAGATCCATACCTTCTGCCCGTTGATCACGTAGCGGTCGCCGCGCTTCTCGGCGGTCGTCGTGATCTTCGTCGTGTCGGTGCCGGTGGTCGGCTCGGTCACGCCCATCGACTGCAGGCGCAGCTCGCCGCTCGCGATCTTCGGCAGGTACCGGCGCTTCTGTTCGTCCGAGCCGTGGCGCAGCAGCGTGCCCATGTTGTACATCTGCCCGTGGCACGCGCCGGAATTGCCGCCCGAGCGATTGATCTCCTCCATGATGATCGACGCCTCGACCAGGCCGAGGCCCGAGCCGCCGTATTCCTGCGGACTCAGCGCGGCGAGCCAGCCGGCCTGCGTCAGCGCGGTGACGAAGGCG